>OX375778.1:9963059-10023224 GCA_947359385.1 Chesias legatella | reverse complement strand
CTAACCTAACCTAACCTAACCTAACCTAACCTAACCTAACCTAACCTAACCTAACCTAACCTAACCTAACCTAACCTAACCTAACCTAACCTAACCTAACCTAACCTAACCTAACCTAACCTAACCTAACCTAACCTAACCTAACCTAACCTAACCTAACCTAACCTAACCTAACCTAACCTAACCTAACCTAACCTAACCTAACCTAACCTAACCTAACCTAACCTAACCTAACCTAACCTAACCTAACCTAACCTAACCTAACCTAACCTAACCTAACCTAACCTAACCTAACCTAACCTAACCTAACCTAACCTAACCTAACCTAACCTAACCTAACCTAACCTAACCTAACCTAACCTAACCTAACCTAACCTAACCTAACCTAACCTAACCTAACCTAACCTAACCTAACCTAACCTAACCTAACCTAACCTAACCTAACCTAACCTAACCTAACCTAACCTAACCTAACCTAACCTAACCTAACCTAACCTAACCTAACCTAACCTAACCTAACCTAACCTAACCTAACCTAACCTAACCTAACCTAACCTAACCTAACCTAACCTAACCTAACCTAACCTAACCTAACCTAACCTAACCTAACCTAACCTAACCTAACCTAACCTAACCTAACCTAACCTAACCTAACCTAACCTAACCTAACCTAACCTAACCTAACCTAACCTAACCTAACCTAACCTAACCTAACCTAACCTAACCTAACCTAACCTAACCTAACCTAACCTAACCTAACCTAACCTAACCTAACCTAACCTAACCTAACCTAACCTAACCTAACCTAACCTAACCTAACCTAACCTAACCTAACCTAACCTAACCTAACCTAACCTAACCTAACCTAACCTAACCTAACCTAACCTAACCTAACCTAACCTAACCTAACCTAACCTAACCTAACCTAACCTAACCTAACCTAACCTAACCTAACCTAACCTAACCTAACCTAACCTAACCTAACCTAACCTAACCTAACCTAACCTAACCTAACCTAACCTAACCTAACCTAACCTAACCTAACCTAACCTAACCTAACCTAACCTAACCTAACCTAACCTAACCTAACCTAACCTAACCTAACCTAACCTAACCTAACCTAACCTAACCTAACCTAACCTAACCTAACCTAACCTAACCTAACCTAACCTAACCTAACCTAACCTAACCTAACCTAACCTAACCTAACCTAACCTAACCTAACCTAACCTAACCTAACCTAACCTAACCTAACCTAACCTAACCTAACCTAACCTAACCTAACCTAACCTAACCTAACCTAACCTAACCTAACCTAACCTAACCTAACCTAACCTAACCTAACCTAACCTAACCTAACCTAACCTAACCTAACCTAACCTAACCTAACCTAACCTAACCTAACCTAACCTAACCTAACCTAACCTAACCTAACCTAACCTAACCTAACCTAACCTAACCTAACCTAACCTAACCTAACCTAACCTAACCTAACCTAACCTAACCTAACCTAACCTAACCTAACCTAACCTAACCTAACCTAACCTAACCTAACCTAACCTAACCTAACCTAACCTAACCTAACCTAACCTAACCTAACCTAACCTAACCTAACCTAACCTAACCTAACCTAACCTAACCTAACCTAACCTAACCTAACCTAACCTAACCTAACCTAACCTAACCTAACCTAACCTAACCTAACCTAACCTAACCTAACCTAACCTAACCTAACCTAACCTAACCTAACCTAACCTAACCTAACCTAACCTAACCTAACCTAACCTAACCTAACCTAACCTAACCTAACCTAACCTAACCTAACCTAACCTAACCTAACCTAACCTAACCTAACCTAACCTAACCTAACCTAACCTAACCTAACCTAACCTAACCTAACCTAACCTAACCTAACCTAACCTAACCTAACCTAACCTAACCTAACCTAACCTAACCTAACCTAACCTAACCTAACCTAACCTAACCTAACCTAACCTAACCTAACCTAACCTAACCTAACCTAACCTAACCTAACCTAACCTAACCTAACCTAACCTAACCTAACCTAACCTAACCTAACCTTAACCTAACCTAACCTAACCTAACCTAACCTAACCTAACCTAACCTAACCTAACCTAACCTAACCTAACCTAACCTAACCTAACCTAACCTAACCTAACCTAACCTAACCTAACCTAACCTAACCTAACCTAACCTAACCTAACCTAACCTAACCTAACCTAACCTAACCTAACCTAACCTAACCTAACCTAACCTAACCTAACCTAACCTAACCTAACCTAACCTAACCTAACCTAACCTAACCTAACCTAACCTAACCTAACCTAACCTAACCTAACCTAACCTAACCTAACCTAACCTAACCTAACCTAACCTAACCTAACCTAACCTAACCTAACCTAACCTAACCTAACCTAACCTAACCTAACCTAACCTAACCTAACCTAACCTAACCTAACCTAACCTAACCTAACCTAACCTAACCTAACCTAACCTAACCTAACCTAACCTAACCTAACCTAACCTAACCTAACCTAACCTAACCTAACCTAACCTAACCTAACCTAACCTAACCTAACCTAACCTAACCTAACCTAACCTAACCTAACCTAACCTAACCTAACCTAACCTAACCTAACCTAACCTAACCTAACCTAACCTAACCTAACCTAACCTAACCTAACCTAACCTAACCTAACCTAACCTAACCTAACCTAACCTAACCTAACCTAACCTAACCTAACCTAACCTAACCTAACCTAACCTAACCTAACCTAACCTAACCTAACCTAACCTAACCTAACCTAACCTAACCTAACCTAACCTAACCTAACCTAACCTAACCTAACCTAACCTAACCTAACCTAACCTAACCTAACCTAACCTAACCTAACCTAACCTAACCTAACCTAACCTAACCTAACCTAACCTAACCTAACCTAACCTAACCTAACCTAACCTAACCTAACCTAACCTAACCTAACCTAACCTAACCTAACCTAACCTAACCTAACCTAACCTAACCTAACCTAACCTAACCTAACCTAACCTAACCTAACCTAACCTAACCTAACCTAACCTAACCTAACCTAACCTAACCTAACCTAACCTAACCTAACCTAACCTAACCTAACCTAACCTAACCTAACCTAACCTAACCTAACCTAACCTAACCTAACCTAACCTAACCTAACCTAACCTAACCTAACCTAACCTAACCTAACCTAACCTAACCTAACCTAACCTAACCTAACCTAACCTAACCTAACCTAACCTAACCTAACCTAACCTAACCTAACCTAACCTAACCTAACCTAACCTAACCTAACCTAACCTAACCTAACCTAACCTAACCTAACCTAACCTAACCTAACCTAACCTAACCTAACCTAACCTAACCTAACCTAACCTAACCTAACCTAACCTAACCTAACCTAACCTAACCTAACCTAACCTAACCTAACCTAACCTAACCTAACCTAACCTAACCTAACCTAACCTAACCTAACCTAACCTAACCTAACCTAACCTAACCTAACCTAACCTAACCTAACCTAACCTAACCTAACCTAACCTAACCTAACCTAACCTAACCTAACCTAACCTAACCTAACCTAACCTAACCTAACCTAACCTAACCTAACCTAACCTAACCTAACCTAACCTAACCTAACCTAACCTAACCTAACCTAACCTAACCTAACCTAACCTAACCTAACCTAACCTAACCTAACCTAACCTAACCTAACCTAACCTAACCTAACCTAACCTAACCTAACCTAACCTAACCTAACCTAACCTAACCTAACCTAACCTAACCTAACCTAACCTAACCTAACCTAACCTAACCTAACCTAACCTAACCTAACCTAACCTAACCTAACCTAACCTAACCTAACCTAACCTAACCTAACCTAACCTAACCTAACCTAACCTAACCTAACCTAACCTAACCTAACCTAACCTAACCTAACCTAACCTAACCTAACCTAACCTAACCTAACCTAACCTAACCTAACCTAACCTAACCTAACCTAACCTAACCTAACCTAACCTAACCTAACCTAACCTAACCTAACCTAACCTAACCTAACCTAACCTAACCTAACCTAACCTAACCTAACCTAACCTAACCTAACCTAACCTAACCTAACCTAACCTAACCTAACCTAACCTAACCTAACCTAACCTAACCTAACCTAACCTAACCTAACCTAACCTAACCTAACCTAACCTAACCTAACCTAACCTAACCTAACCTAACCTAACCTAACCTAACCTAACCTAACCTAACCTAACCTAACCTAACCTAACCTAACCTAACCTAACCTAACCTAACCTAACCTAACCTAACCTAACCTAACCTAACCTAACCTAACCTAACCTAACCTAACCTAACCTAACCTAACCTAACCTAACCTAACCTAACCTAACCTAACCTAACCTAACCTAACCTAACCTAACCTAACCTAACCTAACCTAACCTAACCTAACCTAACCTAACCTAACCTAACCTAACCTAACCTAACCTAACCTAACCTAACCTAACCTAACCTAACCTAACCTAACCTAACCTAACCTAACCTAACCTAACCTAACCTAACCTAACCTAACCTAACCTAACCTAACCTAACCTAACCTAACCTAACCTAACCTAACCTAACCTAACCTAACCTAACCTAACCTAACCTAACCTAACCTAACCTAACCTAACCTAACCTAACCTAACCTAACCTAACCTAACCTAACCTAACCTAACCTAACCTAACCTAACCTAACCTAACCTAACCTAACCTAACCTAACCTAACCTAACCTAACCTAACCTAACCTAACCTAACCTAACCTAACCTAACCTAACCTAACCTAACCTAACCTAACCTAACCTAACCTAACCTAACCTAACCTAACCTAACCTAACCTAACCTAACCTAACCTAACCTAACCTAACCTAACCTAACCTAACCTAACCTAACCTAACCTAACCTAACCTAACCTAACCTAACCTAACCTAACCTAACCTAACCTAACCTAACCTAACCTAACCTAACCTAACCTAACCTAACCTAACCTAACCTAACCTAACCTAACCTAACCTAACCTAACCTAACCTAACCTAACCTAACCTAACCTAACCTAACCTAACCTAACCTAACCTAACCTAACCTAACCTAACCTAACCTAACCTAACCTAACCTAACCTAACCTAACCTAACCTAACCTAACCTAACCTAACCTAACCTAACCTAACCTAACCTAACCTAACCTAACCTAACCTAACCTAACCTAACCTAACCTAACCTAACCTAACCTAACCTAACCTAACCTAACCTAACCTAACCTAACCTAACCTAACCTAACCTAACCTAACCTAACCTAACCTAACCTAACCTAACCTAACCTAACCTAACCTAACCTAACCTAACCTAACCTAACCTAACCTAACCTAACCTAACCTAACCTAACCTAACCTAACCTAACCTAACCTAACCTAACCTAACCTAACCTAACCTAACCTAACCTAACCTAACCTAACCTAACCTAACCTAACCTAACCTAACCTAACCTAACCTAACCTAACCTAACCTAACCTAACCTAACCTAACCTAACCTAACCTAACCTAACCTAACCTAACCTAACCTAACCTAACCTAACCTAACCTAACCTAACCTAACCTAACCTAACCTAACCTAACCTAACCTAACCTAACCTAACCTAACCTAACCTAACCTAACCTAACCTAACCTAACCTAACCTAACCTAACCTAACCTAACCTAACCTAACCTAACCTAACCTAACCTAACCTAACCTAACCTAACCTAACCTAACCTAACCTAACCTAACCTAACCTAACCTAACCTAACCTAACCTAACCTAACCTAACCTAACCTAACCTAACCTAACCTAACCTAACCTAACCTAACCTAACCTAACCTAACCTAACCTAACCTAACCTAACCTAACCTAACCTAACCTAACCTAACCTAACCTAACCTAACCTAACCTAACCTAACCTAACCTAACCTAACCTAACCTAACCTAACCTAACCTAACCTAACCTAACCTAACCTAACCTAACCTAACCTAACCTAACCTAACCTAACCTAACCTAACCTAACCTAACCTAACCTAACCTAACCTAACCTAACCTAACCTAACCTAACCTAACCTAACCTAACCTAACCTAACCTAACCTAACCTAACCTAACCTAACCTAACCTAACCTAACCTAACCTAACCTAACCTAACCTAACCTAACCTAACCTAACCTAACCTAACCTAACCTAACCTAACCTAACCTAACCTAACCTAACCTAACCTAACCTAACCTAACCTAACCTAACCTAACCTAACCTAACCTAACCTAACCTAACCTAACCTAACCTAACCTAACCTAACCTAACCTAACCTAACCTAACCTAACCTAACCTAACCTAACCTAACCTAACCTAACCTAACCTAACCTAACCTAACCTAACCTAACCTAACCTAACCTAACCTAACCTAACCTAACCTAACCTAACCTAACCTAACCTAACCTAACCTAACCTAACCTAACCTAACCTAACCTAACCTAACCTAACCTAACCTAACCTAACCTAACCTAACCTAACCTAACCTAACCTAACCTAACCTAACCTAACCTAACCTAACCTAACCTAACCTAACCTAACCTAACCTAACCTAACCTAACCTAACCTAACCTAACCTAACCTAACCTAACCTAACCTAACCTAACCTAACCTAACCTAACCTAACCTAACCTAACCTAACCTAACCTAACCTAACCTAACCTAACCTAACCTAACCTAACCTAACCTAACCTAACCTAACCTAACCTAACCTAACCTAACCTAACCTAACCTAACCTAACCTAACCTAACCTAACCTAACCTAACCTAACCTAACCTAACCTAACCTAACCTAACCTAACCTAACCTAACCTAACCTAACCTAACCTAACCTAACCTAACCTAACCTAACCTAACCTAACCTAACCTAACCTAACCTAACCTAACCTAACCTAACCTAACCTAACCTAACCTAACCTAACCTAACCTAACCTAACCTAACCTAACCTAACCTAACCTAACCTAACCTAACCTAACCTAACCTAACCTAACCTAACCTAACCTAACCTAACCTAACCTAACCTAACCTAACCTAACCTAACCTAACCTAACCTAACCTAACCTAACCTAACCTAACCTAACCTAACCTAACCTAACCTAACCTAACCTAACCTAACCTAACCTAACCTAACCTAACCTAACCTAACCTAACCTAACCTAACCTAACCTAACCTAACCTAACCTAACCTAACCTAACCTAACCTAACCTAACCTAACCTAACCTAACCTAACCTAACCTAACCTAACCTAACCTAACCTAACCTAACCTAACCTAACCTAACCTAACCTAACCTAACCTAACCTAACCTAACCTAACCTAACCTAACCTAACCTAACCTAACCTAACCTAACCTAACCTAACCTAACCTAACCTAACCTAACCTAACCTAACCTAACCTAACCTAACCTAACCTAACCTAACCTAACCTAACCTAACCTAACCTAACCTAACCTAACCTAACCTAACCTAACCTAACCTAACCTAACCTAACCTAACCTAACCTAACCTAACCTAACCTAACCTAACCTAACCTAACCTAACCTAACCTAACCTAACCTAACCTAACCTAACCTAACCTAACCTAACCTAACCTAACCTAACCTAACCTAACCTAACCTAACCTAACCTAACCTAACCTAACCTAACCTAACCTAACCTAACCTAACCTAACCTAACCTAACCTAACCTAACCTAACCTAACCTAACCTAACCTAACCTAACCTAACCTAACCTAACCTAACCTAACCTAACCTAACCTAACCTAACCTAACCTAACCTAACCTAACCTAACCTAACCTAACCTAACCTAACCTAACCTAACCTAACCTAACCTAACCTAACCTAACCTAACCTAACCTAACCTAACCTAACCTAACCTAACCTAACCTAACCTAACCTAACCTAACCTAACCTAACCTAACCTAACCTAACCTAACCTAACCTAACCTAACCTAACCTAACCTAACCTAACCTAACCTAACCTAACCTAACCTAACCTAACCTAACCTAACCTAACCTAACCTAACCTAACCTAACCTAACCTAACCTAACCTAACCTAACCTAACCTAACCTAACCTAACCTAACCTAACCTAACCTAACCTAACCTAACCTAACCTAACCTAACCTAACCTAACCTAACCTAACCTAACCTAACCTAACCTAACCTAACCTAACCTAACCTAACCTAACCTAACCTAACCTAACCTAACCTAACCTAACCTAACCTAACCTAACCTAACCTAACCTAACCTAACCTAACCTAACCTAACCTAACCTAACCTAACCTAACCTAACCTAACCTAACCTAACCTAACCTAACCTAACCTAACCTAACCTAACCTAACCTAACCTAACCTAACCTAACCTAACCTAACCTAACCTAACCTAACCTAACCTAACCTAACCTAACCTAACCTAACCTAACCTAACCTAACCTAACCTAACCTAACCTAACCTAACCTAACCTAACCTAACCTAACCTAACCTAACCTAACCTAACCTAACCTAACCTAACCTAACCTAACCTAACCTAACCTAACCTAACCTAACCTAACCTAACCTAACCTAACCTAACCTAACCTAACCTAACCTAACCTAACCTAACCTAACCTAACCTAACCTAACCTAACCTAACCTAACCTAACCTAACCTAACCTAACCTAACCTAACCTAACCTAACCTAACCTAACCTAACCTAACCTAACCTAACCTAACCTAACCTAACCTAACCTAACCTAACCTAACCTAACCTAACCTAACCTAACCTAACCTAACCTAACCTAACCTAACCTAACCTAACCTAACCTAACCTAACCTAACCTAACCTAACCTAACCTAACCTAACCTAACCTAACCTAACCTAACCTAACCTAACCTAACCTAACCTAACCTAACCTAACCTAACCTAACCTAACCTAACCTAACCTAACCTAACCTAACCTAACCTAACCTAACCTAACCTAACCTAACCTAACCTAACCTAACCTAACCTAACCTAACCTAACCTAACCTAACCTAACCTAACCTAACCTAACCTAACCTAACCTAACCTAACCTAACCTAACCTAACCTAACCTAACCTAACCTAACCTAACCTAACCTAACCTAACCTAACCTAACCTAACCTAACCTAACCTAACCTAACCTAACCTAACCTAACCTAACCTAACCTAACCTAACCTAACCTAACCTAACCTAACCTAACCTAACCTAACCTAACCTAACCTAACCTAACCTAACCTAACCTAACCTAACCTAACCTAACCTAACCTAACCTAACCTAACCTAACCTAACCTAACCTAACCTAACCTAACCTAACCTAACCTAACCTAACCTAACCTAACCTAACCTAACCTAACCTAACCTAACCTAACCTAACCTAACCTAACCTAACCTAACCTAACCTAACCTAACCTAACCTAACCTAACCTAACCTAACCTAACCTAACCTAACCTAACCTAACCTAACCTAACCTAACCTAACCTAACCTAACCTAACCTAACCTAACCTAACCTAACCTAACCTAACCTAACCTAACCTAACCTAACCTAACCTAACCTAACCTAACCTAACCTAACCTAACCTAACCTAACCTAACCTAACCTAACCTAACCTAACCTAACCTAACCTAACCTAACCTAACCTAACCTAACCTAACCTAACCTAACCTAACCTAACCTAACCTAACCTAACCTAACCTAACCTAACCTAACCTAACCTAACCTAACCTAACCTAACCTAACCTAACCTAACCTAACCTAACCTAACCTAACCTAACCTAACCTAACCTAACCTAACCTAACCTAACCTAACCTAACCTAACCTAACCTAACCTAACCTAACCTAACCTAACCTAACCTAACCTAACCTAACCTAACCTAACCTAACCTAACCTAACCTAACCTAACCTAACCTAACCTAACCTAACCTAACCTAACCTAACCTAACCTAACCTAACCTAACCTAACCTAACCTAACCTAACCTAACCTAACCTAACCTAACCTAACCTAACCTAACCTAACCTAACCTAACCTAACCTAACCTAACCTAACCTAACCTAACCTAACCTAACCTAACCTAACCTAACCTAACCTAACCTAACCTAACCTAACCTAACCTAACCTAACCTAACCTAACCTAACCTAACCTAACCTAACCTAACCTAACCTAACCTAACCTAACCTAACCTAACCTAACCTAACCTAACCTAACCTAACCTAACCTAACCTAACCTAACCTAACCTAACCTAACCTAACCTAACCTAACCTAACCTAACCTAACCTAACCTAACCTAACCTAACCTAACCTAACCTAACCTAACCTAACCTAACCTAACCTAACCTAACCTAACCTAACCTAACCTAACCTAACCTAACCTAACCTAACCTAACCTAACCTAACCTAACCTAACCTAACCTAACCTAACCTAACCTAACCTAACCTAACCTAACCTAACCTAACCTAACCTAACCTAACCTAACCTAACCTAACCTAACCTAACCTAACCTAACCTAACCTAACCTAACCTAACCTAACCTAACCTAACCTAACCTAACCTAACCTAACCTAACCTAACCTAACCTAACCTAACCTAACCTAACCTAACCTAACCTAACCTAACCTAACCTAACCTAACCTAACCTAACCTAACCTAACCTAACCTAACCTAACCTAACCTAACCTAACCTAACCTAACCTAACCTAACCTAACCTAACCTAACCTAACCTAACCTAACCTAACCTAACCTAACCTAACCTAACCTAACCTAACCTAACCTAACCTAACCTAACCTAACCTAACCTAACCTAACCTAACCTAACCTAACCTAACCTAACCTAACCTAACCTAACCTAACCTAACCTAACCTAACCTAACCTAACCTAACCTAACCTAACCTAACCTAACCTAACCTAACCTAACCTAACCTAACCTAACCTAACCTAACCTAACCTAACCTAACCTAACCTAACCTAACCTAACCTAACCTAACCTAACCTAACCTAACCTAACCTAACCTAACCTAACCTAACCTAACCTAACCTAACCTAACCTAACCTAACCTAACCTAACCTAACCTAACCTAACCTAACCTAACCTAACCTAACCTAACCTAACCTAACCTAACCTAACCTAACCTAACCTAACCTAACCTAACCTAACCTAACCTAACCTAACCTAACCTAACCTAACCTAACCTAACCTAACCTAACCTAACCTAACCTAACCTAACCTAACCTAACCTAACCTAACCTAACCTAACCTAACCTAACCTAACCTAACCTAACCTAACCTAACCTAACCTAACCTAACCTAACCTAACCTAACCTAACCTAACCTAACCTAACCTAACCTAACCTAACCTAACCCAACCTAACCTAACCTAACCTTTTTTTTTTTTTTTTTTTTTTTTTTTTTTTTTTTTTTTTTTTTTTTTTTTTGCATCAGGAAATGCATTTACGCATACCTCTCGTACTTGAGGAGTACGAGAGGTTATGTGGGACTCGCCCTCGACGAAGATAGTAAATGTTGAGGGAATACCCACTAAAACCTGATGGTTCGCCGCCTTCGCACCGTGCAAAGGGAAGGGTGACAGTTTCCCTTTTCCACTTCCCTTGCAGTACATGTCCGTGGAAGGACCCGACTCTTTGTGACCGAAAATTGTTTAGTCACAACCACCTCTTTGGCACCTGTCGTACCAACTTACTTACTCCTAGGGTTGAGGAAGTCCGCAATTCTTCCCAAGACATTGCGCTCCCAACCCTATTGTTGCAAGAGCGTACGTGCAAAAGCACGACGCCTGCGTAATGCTCTCCGGCGACGAAGAGGATCCGCCAACGGATCTTCCTCTCGGACTCGCTCTTCTGCCTCTTTTACGCCTAAGACTGCTTCGCAGTAGGCCTGTACCGCTTCCCATGACCTGTCACTATCAACCATCGCAATAACAACGGTCGGTAGCGACAAGTCGTTCCCAATAACAGCCATCAGCTGAGCTCTCTGATCAGTCCACTCAGGACACTCCTCCAACGTGTGTTGCGCTGTGTCCTCAGCCACACCACAGTCATGACATTGCGGAGTTCGCTCCCTCCTCGCAACTTTGTGCAAGTATCTTCCGAAACAACCATGCCCTGAAAGAACTTGCACTAGGCGATAAGAAAGCGAACCCGCACGCCGTCCTATCCATTTGTCAAGCACTGGTCGTATAGCCGCAATAGTGCGGTGACCAGCACTTGGCTCTTCGAGTCTTCGAAGCCACTTCCTATTAACAAGTTTGTGAGCTTCGTCACGCCATACCCCAACTATCTGCATAGACGGTGGACAATTCCGGCTCTTGGCCTCAGCGGTCCTCCGGTAGATTTCCGCCAAAGCCTCCGCCTCTAAATCCCACGGAGGGGTTCCCGCTAACACGCAGGCTGCCTCGAACGAGACAGTCCGATAGGCTCGCGTGATCCTGAGAGCCATGACTCGCTGCGGACGTCGCAGCTGAGCCTTATTGTGGCTGCTCAAAGAGTCCGCCCAGATGGGCGCCCCATAGAGGGCCATCGATCTCACAACCCCAGCAAAGAGGCGGCGGCACCCTGCACTCGGTCCACCCAGATTGGGCAAAAGCCTGCTCAAGGCGGACGAGGTGCGAACCAGCTTGGGAGCAAGATGAAAGAAGTGCTCCCTGAAGTTCCACCGGCTGTCGAGAATGATTCCCAGGTACTTCATCTTAGACCCGACGCCGATTGAAACTCCGCTCACCACCAAGTGGGATCCTGTCGGTGGCGCTTTTCTAGGCCCATGAAAGCAAAGGGCTTCCGACTTATCTAGAGCCACCGTTAGACCCAGTCTTCTTATTCTGCCCACCACCTGGGCTACTCCCGCCGTTGCGAGACGACTCGCCTCGCGGTACGTTTTCCCTCTCGCCGTCACCAATGTATCGTCGGCGTAACACGTGACACTGACGCCACTCAGGGTTGCGCCGCGTATCACCCAGTCGTATCCAATATTCCACAAGAGCGGTCCGAGGACCGACCCCTGTGGAACACCGCACGACACTCCCTTACGACCCCATCCATTCTGAGTCGGGTAGATCACCGACCTGTCAGAAAGGTAGGCCTGCACGATTTGGCGTAAGTATAGGGGCACTCCATGACGCCGGAGCGCTTCCTCTATACACGCGTGGGGTAGAGTGTTAAAGGCATTGGCGATGTCTAAAGACACCGCCAAGACCACTCCTCCCCGTGCGACCTCTCTCTCGGCCAGGGCCTTCACCTTCGCAATAGCGTCCATGGTGGATCTGCCCCGCCGGAACCCAAACTGATTGTCCGACAGATTTGGTCCTATGCGATCGAGGTGCTCAGTAAGGCGAGTTGCAATAACGCGCTCAAAAAGCTTACTCGCCTCGCCGAGCAGCACTATCGGACGATAGGCCGATGGCGAATCTGCCGGACGTCCATCCTTCCTCAGGAGCACCACTTTTCCCACTTTCCATTCACTAGGGAATCTCCGGTCCCGCAAACAGGCCGTAAGAAAGGCCCTGAACCGGGGCTCAAGGCCACTGTTCAATGCGTGGACCCACACTCGACCAGGAATCCCATCAGGGCCGGGGGCCGTGTTTTTGGCTTGAAGGCGCAACACAGCTGCCCCCAGTTCCCCCACCGATACCTCCGGGATTTCTAAGTCCTCGTCCGTCACGTTCGATGGCCCCAACATTGGAGGAGCCACTTGCTCCCCTCTAGATGGGAACAGCGTCTCAAGCACCCTCTCTAGCAAATCTGGATCCATGTTAGAGGTGAGCGGGGGGGCTTGGGGACGGAGCTTATTCATGACGAGCTTATACGGCCGACCCCAAGGGTCGTCGTTCAGCGTCGCCAAAAGCTCCTCCCATGCCCTCTCCTTCGCTTCACCAATTGCCTTCCTCAGGGCTTTTTTGGCATCTTGGTACGCGGTGTACAATACCCTCTCTTCATCCTCGCCATGTTGGTTGAGTCTACGGCGCCGGTACCTCGTGTATCTACGCCTTGTTGACACGCAGGCTGCGCGTAGATGACCAAGCTCCTCAGACCACCAGTACACCTGTGGTAGGGGTGGCAGCTTCCTCACCCTTGGCATCGCAACATCGCAGATATGCGATACCGCTTCGCGAAACCATCCTGCCTCCAGCTCAACCTCGACGATTTCGGGCATGGGTGTCCAACCCTCGACAAGCGACGCCTCCACTAGCGCTTCCTTGTCCAGTTTTTTCAATGCCCACCGAGGGCCTATCTCCGTCACAGTTCGATTTGACCTTCTCAGGTTTGTCAAGAAGGCGGGGACATCAAACCGAATATACCAGTGATCGGAAAGAGTCACCTCGTCCTCCAAAACTACCCAGTTCTGAATACGGCGCGCCAGAGGGGGACTTGCAAATGTGACATCCACGATCGATCCACCCTGCATCCGCACGCACGTATTTGTTGAACCATTGTTCAAAACTACCAGCCCATTGGCCGCGAGCCATTCCACCACAACTTCACCTCTAATGTCTGTAGAGGGAGATCCCCACAACGCGGATTTGGCATTGATATCACCCGCCACCAGAACCTGATGGGGACGACACCATGCCAGTACGGAGTCCACTTCGGTCAGGAAATTCTCAAACTCCGCAAGCGTTCGGTTCGGTGAGAAATAAACCCCAACAACCATCAGCTCACCACACAAAGCTGCAACAACGCCCCGGCCTTTGGAGGATTTCCTAATTGTGGTATTTCCACCCCTTGTGTTGGCCACTATTGCGACCACACCATCCTGATCTCCAGCCCAGTCATCCCGGGGGGGAACAAAGTAAGGTTCCGTCACCACTGTAATGCTTATCAACCACTGCGCCATACTCTGTAATAACAGATCCTGAGCCCTGGCGCAGTGGTTAATGTTCGCCTGTAAGAATTTGGTGGCCATCACTCACCGGATGCCATCTCCACCTCCACTGTCCCGTTCGGTGGGTGGGTCTGCCGCAAATCAGCGTTTACGGGTTTCCCTCGTCTGTCCATTCGTTGGCTGGGGGCCGAACATTTATTGCTCCCCAGCCGATGATTTGCCGATTTCCCTGCCTCAGCACATAGTGTGCAGTGGGGTTTGGCATCGCACTCTACCGCTCGGTGACCGAGCTGGCCGCATCTGTAACATTGCTGCCCTCGATCGACCGTCGCTGTGCACCGCGACTTAACATGCCCAGCTTGGAGGCAACGGAAGCAGCGCAGCTCTCTTTGAGGGAGCAGTTTGACCCTGGCTGATACCCAGCCTACCAACAGTCTCCCCTCTACTACCTTTTGGGCAGCTGCCACTGGGCAACTGACCCACACCGCATACTGGCCGGATTTCTCCTGTCGAAGCGTCCCAACCTTTACTTGCTCAGCGGGGCAATCTCCTTTCTTGGACACCGCCGCCGCTACCTCTTCACTTGTGACCGAGTCATCCAGACCAGCCACCAAAATCTCAGCGCACTTGACGGGCCTGGACACCGTTATTTCTCCACCATCACCATATACCTCCTTCAGCTTCTGGGCCAAAAGATCTGCCTTTGCTCCGCTAGTGGCTCCAGAAACTTCCAGAATGGTGGCCCCTGTAGCCGCACGCCGGAAACGGACTGCCTCAATCTCCAATTCACGGAGATCCAACCTCGTCTTAGCCTCAGCTATGGCTTTGGCATAGGTGACGCCTTTTTCCATAGCTGCAGGGTGGACCGTCACGACCACTGCCGCTGATTTTGGAGCTGTCAGCTTGGGGCGAGATACGTTCCTCTTCGCCGTTTTGGACGTGACGCGGTCTGTCACGGACTTGCTCTGTCGCTGGGGCTTCGGGACTGATTTTACCGCAGCTCCCTTGCCTTTGCGCTTTGTCACCGTCACCCAGCTCTCCTCCATGCTTGATGGGGCCGGGGGTAGCGGCCGAGACTCAGGCTGTGGTGCCGATGGCACGGCTCCCTTTTTTCCCTTCTTTCTCTTCCTCTTCTCTTTTGGAGCCGCAGGTGCTGCACGTGCGTGGCTGGGCCCAACAAAAACATCTCTTGATGTCCCTGGCTGCGGCTCCAGTTCAATGGACGCCAAAGCCTTCCTCCTATCCGCAGCAAGCGGGGGACGAATTCGCTTTTCAGGCAGAAGTCTGCCTTCAAGCGCCTCCATCCTTGCGTTCACCATGTCGCCCACTTGCATCATGATGGCACGCGTCACATCCTCGTCATGAGACCCCTCCGGTACCTTCTCCCTCACAACCGATGCTGGAATGCGAGGTGCGGCGAGGTTGCCCACTCTTTCTTGGAGCTCTGTCATCTGTTTGCGGAGCTCCGCTACTTCTTTCTGCAAGCGGTTGTTATCCGCCTGCAGTTTTACAGTCTCCTCCGTAGACGTTCTATTATGAAGCGTCTTAACCACCATTTTGATGGTGGTCGCTGCCTCCTTCAGGGCTCGCTGAAACGTGCCCTTCAGGTGACTGGATTTTGTGGCCACCATTTCAATCGTAGACACACAGTCTAGAGCCTTCTTATTAAGGTCCGAAGCCGTATGGCAATCGTCCTCATCGAGCGTCGAGGAGTCAGAAAGACGCGTTGTCCTTCGGAACGACCGGGCCATTTCAGCTACCTCCTGCTCAGCCCTTAGCTCCATTTCCTCGCGCTCTGCCGCCACATACGCTGCCTTGGCCTTGGCCAGTCCAATGTAGTTAAGCGAACTAGGTGGCCTTCCCCTTCCTCTCTTGGCAATGCTTCCTTTGGTGATGGAGGTGGCGTATAACTCCGACGCACTCTCACTGTCACTTCCTCTGTCAACATGCGACCGTTTACCTGAGCTCCAGAACGATGACGGCACAGGTGACGTCACGAGCGATGGCACAGAAACCATACTACACTCAGAGTCTGATGCTGACCGAAAAGTTTGGCCATTCTCGGATTTCTCATCAATTTCCTCACATGAGGCAAACTCCTTCTCCCTTCTTCGAGGTTTCCTCGCATCAACTCTCTCAAGTAAGACCACGGCCTTTCCCACTATCTTCTTATCACCTGCCGAAACGGCCTCCGACTGCGCTGAAGCGCATTTATCACCTCCTTCTACAACATCTTTAATTTTAAGTTTTGTTTTATCAGTTTCCATTGTTATTCCCACGATTATGGGGGATATAAAAGGTCCACCCGGTTGGTGCCCCCTGTAACCGGGTAAGCCTAACGTAACCCGCAAGGAGATTCGGCCGGTACTCCCGCGGGGACCGCGCTTGGGACTGTGCTCCCCCACAGCCATGAACACCCCATCGCCACGCGTCGCAGCTTAGGGTGGGGGTAATTTTTTAGAGAGGTTTTCTTCCTCGCGGCCCGGGCGGTAAAGCCAAGGCCCTCGGCCCCCCATCAAGGACACGAGACGTGATCCGCACCTAACAGGGGGGTTACGATTTGTGGACGGTGGCCCGAAGGCCTGTCCGGAGGCAGGGTAAGTGCACACCGAACCCGTCCCGCTCGCATCGCCGCTACTCAGCATATGGCTGAGACGCCGACCAAGCTCCACCTATTTGCCCGACAGGGTAGCCGAGTTGACCAGCCCTGCCGCGCCACAGACCTTGCAGGCCCGCCATCCCACGACTCGAAAGTCCGCTGAGCCCTGAAAAGGGCTCCGGAAGGTGTCCCTCTGGACCCTACACCAACTATTTATGAGCCCTGAAAAGGGCTACTCTATCAGTCCCACTGGACTTTACCACCTCTGGCCCATCCATCCGCTGTGCCCAATAGGGGACACGCGGAGAGGCCCTCCTCCAACTATTTATGAGCCCTGAAAAGGGCTACTCTACAGTCCCACTGGACTTTGCCACCTCTGGAGTGCCATCCATCCGCTGTGCCCAATAGGGGACACGCGGAGAGGCTCTACTACCACAAACCCGACTACCCCACCCAACAACTAAATCCCCCCCAAACCCACACGCGGCGCCTGGTGGTTTCAGTAACGCCCCGCCTCTGAAGGAGGCGAGACTAATAGGCATGGTGAACCTCGGAAAGGATCTCCACCAGACTTGCCTTGAGGATCGTCACGACCTGCGCTACCCTCAAGACCTCACCCCCTATCCATCACGGGATGGATAGGTAGGCCTGGACTTATCCAATGCGCCGAACAGCCGTTAGGCTGCCGCTGGAGTCTCGGAACGCTCCATTAATGGATAAACCCAGACCCGCCCAACCTTTTTTTTTTTTTTTTTTTTTTTTTTTTTTTGCATCAGGAAATGCATTTACGCATACCTCTCGTACTTGAGGAGTACGAGAGGTTATGTGGGACTCGCCCTCGACGAAGATAGTAAATGTTGAGGGAATACCCACTAAAACCTGATGGTTCGCCGCCTTCGCACCGTGCAAAGGGAAGGGTGACAGTTTCCCTTTTCCACTTCCCTTGCAGTACATGTCCGTGGAAGGACCCGACTCTTTGTGACCGAAAATTGTTTAGTCACAACCACCTCTTTGGCACCTGTCGTACCAACTTACTTACTCCTAGGGTTGAGGAAGTCCGCAATTCTTCCCAAGACATTGCGCTCCCAACCCTATTGTTGCAAGAGCGTACGTGCAAAAGCACGACGCCTGCGTAATGCTCTCCGGCGACGAAGAGGATCCGCCAACGGATCTTCCTCTCGGACTCGCTCTTCTGCCTCTTTTACGCCTAAGACTGCTTCGCAGTAGGCCTGTACCGCTTCCCATGACCTGTCACTATCAACCATCGCAATAACAACGGTCGGTAGCGACAAGTCGTTCCCAATAACAGCCATCAGCTGAGCTCTCTGATCAGTCCACTCAGGACACTCCTCCAACGTGTGTTGCGCTGTGTCCTCAGCCACACCACAGTCATGACATTGCGGAGTTCGCTCCCTCCTCGCAACTTTGTGCAAGTATCTTCCGAAACAACCATGCCCTGAAAGAACTTGCACTAGGCGATAAGAAAGCGAACCCGCACGCCGTCCTATCCATTTGTCAAGCACTGGTCGTATAGCCGCAATAGTGCGGTGACCAGCACTTGGCTCTTCGAGTCTTCGAAGCCACTTCCTATTAACAAGTTTGTGAGCTTCGTCACGCCATACCCCAACTATCTGCATAGACGGTGGACAATTCCGGCTCTTGGCCTCAGCGGTCCTCCGGTAGATTTCCGCCAAAGCCTCCGCCTCTAAATCCCACGGAGGGGTTCCCGCTAACACGCAGGCTGCCTCGAACGAGACAGTCCGATAGGCTCGCGTGATCCTGAGAGCCATGACTCGCTGCGGACGTCGCAGCTGAGCCTTATTGTGGCTGCTCAAAGAGTCCGCCCAGATGGGCGCCCCATAGAGGGCCATCGATCTCACAACCCCAGCAAAGAGGCGGCGGCACCCTGCACTCGGTCCACCCAGATTGGGCAAAAGCCTGCTCAAGGCGGACGAGGTGCGAACCAGCTTGGGAGCAAGATGAAAGAAGTGCTCCCTGAAGTTCCACCGGCTGTCGAGAATGATTCCCAGGTACTTCATCTTAGACCCGACGCCGATTGAAACTCCGCTCACCACCAAGTGGGATCCTGTCGGTGGCGCTTTTCTAGGCCCATGAAAGCAAAGGGCTTCCGACTTATCTAGAGCCACCGTTAGACCCAGTCTTCTTATTCTGCCCACCACCTGGGCTACTCCCGCCGTTGCGAGACGACTCGCCTCGCGGTACGTTTTCCCTCTCGCCGTCACCAATGTATCGTCGGCGTAACACGTGACACTGACGCCACTCAGGGTTGCGCCGCGTATCACCCAGTCGTATCCAATATTCCACAAGAGCGGTCCGAGGACCGACCCCTGTGGAACACCGCACGACACTCCCTTACGACCCCATCCATTCTGAGTCGGGTAGATCACCGACCTGTCAGAAAGGTAGGCCTGCACGATTTGGCGTAAGTATAGGGGCACTCCATGACGCCGGAGCGCTTCCTCTATACACGCGTGGGGTAGAGTGTTAAAGGCATTGGCGATGTCTAAAGACACCGCCAAGACCACTCCTCCCCGTGCGACCTCTCTCTCGGCCAGGGCCTTCACCTTCGCAATAGCGTCCATGGTGGATCTGCCCCGCCGGAACCCAAACTGATTGTCCGACAGATTTGGTCCTATGCGATCGAGGTGCTCAGTAAGGCGAGTTGCAATAACGCGCTCAAAAAGCTTACTCGCCTCGCCGAGCAGCACTATCGGACGATAGGCCGATGGCGAATCTGCCGGACGTCCATCCTTCCTCAGGAGCACCACTTTTCCCACTTTCCATTCACTAGGGAATCTCCGGTCCCGCAAACAGGCCGTAAGAAAGGCCCTGAACCGGGGCTCAAGGCCACTGTTCAATGCGTGGACCCACACTCGACCAGGAATCCCATCAGGGCCGGGGGCCGTGTTTTTGGCTTGAAGGCGCAACACAGCTGCCCCCAGTTCCCCCACCGATACCTCCGGGATTTCTAAGTCCTCGTCCGTCACGTTCGATGGCCCCAACATTGGAGGAGCCACTTGCTCCCCTCTAGATGGGAACAGCGTCTCAAGCACCCTCTCTAGCAAATCTGGATCCATGTTAGAGGTGAGCGGGGGGGCTTGGGGACGGAGCTTATTCATGACGAGCTTATACGGCCGACCCCAAGGGTCGTCGTTCAGCGTCGCCAAAAGCTCCTCCCATGCCCTCTCCTTCGCTTCACCAATTGCCTTCCTCAGGGTTTTTTTGGCATCTTGGTACGCGGTGTACAATACCCTCTCTTCATCCTCGCCATGTTGGTTGAGTCTACGGCGCCGGTACCTCGTGTATCTACGCCTTGTTGACACGCAGGCTGCGCGTAGATGACCAAGCTCCTCAGACCACCAGTACACCTGTGGTAGGGGTGGCAGCTTCCTCACCCTTGGCATCGCAACATCGCAGATATGCGATACCGCTTCGCGAAACCATCCTGCCTCCAGCTCAACCTCGACGATTTCGGGCATGGGTGTCCAACCCTCGACAAGCGACGCCTCCACTAGCGCTTCCTTGTCCAGTTTTTTCAATGCCCACCGAGGGCCTATCTCCGTCACAGTTCGATTTGACCTTCTCAGGTTTGTCAAGAAGGCGGGGACATCAAACCGAATATACCAGTGATCGGAAAGAGTCACCTCGTCCTCCAAAACTACCCAGTTCTGAATACGGCGCGCCAGAGGGGGACTTGCAAATGTGACATCCACGATCGATCCACCCTGCATCCGCACGCACGTATTTGTTGAACCATTGTTCAAAACTACCAGCCCATTGGCCGCGAGCCATTCCACCACAACTTCACCTCTAATGTCTGTAGAGGGAGATCCCCACAACGCGGATTTGGCATTGATATCACCCGCCACCAGAACCTGATGGGGACGACACCATGCCAGTACGGAGTCCACTTCGGTCAGGAAATTCTCAAACTCCGCAAGCGTTCGGTTCGGTGAGAAATAAACCCCAACAACCATCAGCTCACCACACAAAGCTGCAACAACGCCCCGGCCTTTGGAGGATTTCCTAATTGTGGTATTTCCACCCCTTGTGTTGGCCACTATTGCGACCACACCATCCTGATCTCCAGCCCAGTCATCCCGGGGGGGAACAAAGTAAGGTTCCGTCACCACTGTAATGCTTATCAACCACTGCGCCATACTCTGTAATAACAGATCCTGAGCCCTGGCGCAGTGGTTAATGTTCGCCTGTAAGAATTTGGTGGCCATCACTCACCGGATGCCATCTCCACCTCCACTGTCCCGTTCGGTGGGTGGGTCTGCCGCAAATCAGCGTTTACGGGTTTCCCTCGTCTGTCCATTCGTTGGCTGGGGGCCGAACATTTATTGCTCCCCAGCCGATGATTTGCCGATTTCCCTGCCTCAGCACATAGTGTGCAGTGGGGTTTGGCATCGCACTCTACCGCTCGGTGACCGAGCTGGCCGCATCTGTAACATTGCTGCCCTCGATCGACCGTCGCTGTGCACCGCGACTTAACATGCCCAGCTTGGAGGCAACGGAAGCAGCGCAGCTCTCTTTGAGGGAGCAGTTTGACCCTGGCTGATACCCAGCCTACCAACAGTCTCCCCTCTACTACCTTTTGGGCAGCTGCCACTGGGCAACTGACCCACACCGCATACTGGCCGGATTTCTCCTGTCGAAGCGTCCCAACCTTTACTTGCTCAGCGGGGCAATCTCCTTTCTTGGACACCGCCGCCGCTACCTCTTCACTTGTGACCGAGTCATCCAGACCAGCCACCAAAATCTCAGCGCACTTGACGGGCCTGGACACCGTTATTTCTCCACCATCACCATATACCTCCTTCAGCTTCTGGGCCAAAAGATCTGCCTTTGCTCCGCTAGTGGCTCCAGAAACTTCCAGAATGGTGGCCCCTGTAGCCGCACGCCGGAAACGGACTGCCTCAATCTCCAATTCACGGAGATCCAACCTCGTCTTAGCCTCAGCTATGGCTTTGGCATAGGTGACGCCTTTTTCCATAGCTGCAGGGTGGACCGTCACGACCACTGCCGCTGATTTTGGAGCTGTCAGCTTGGGGCGAGATACGTTCCTCTTCGCCGTTTTGGACGTGACGCGGTCTGTCACGGACTTGCTCTGTCGCTGGGGCTTCGGGACTGATTTTACCGCAGCTCCCTTGCCTTTGCGCTTTGTCACCGTCACCCAGCTCTCCTCCATGCTTGATGGGGCCGGGGGTAGCGGCCGAGACTCAGGCTGTGGTGCCGATGGCACGGCTCCCTTTTTTCCCTTCTTTCTCTTCCTCTTCTCTTTTGGAGCCGCAGGTGCTGCACGTGCGTGGCTGGGCCCAACAAAAACATCTCTTGATGTCCCTGGCTGCGGCTCCAGTTCAATGGACGCCAAAGCCTTCCTCCTATCCGCAGCAAGCGGGGGACGAATTCGCTTTTCAGGCAGAAGTCTGCCTTCAAGCGCCTCCATCCTTGCGTTCACCATGTCGCCCACTTGCATCATGATGGCACGCGTCACATCCTCGTCATGAGACCCCTCCGGTACCTTCTCCCTCACAACCGATGCTGGAATGCGAGGTGCGGCGAGGTTGCCCACTCTTTCTTGGAGCTCTGTCATCTGTTTGCGGAGCTCCGCTACTTCTTTCTGCAAGCGGTTGTTATCCGCCTGCAGTTTTACAGTCTCCTCCGTAGACGTTCTATTATGAAGCGTCTTAACCACCATTTTGATGGTGGTCGCTGCCTCCTTCAGGGCTCGCTGAAACGTGCCCTTCAGGTGACTGGATTTTGTGGCCACCATTTCAATCGTAGACACACAGTCTAGAGCCTTCTTATTAAGGTCCGAAGCCGTATGGCAATCGTCCTCATCGAGCGTCGAGGAGTCAGAAAGACGCGTTGTCCTTCGGAACGACCGGGCCATTTCAGCTACCTCCTGCTCAGCCCTTAGCTCCATTTCCTCGCGCTCTGCCGCCACATACGCTGCCTTGGCCTTGGCCAGTCCAATGTAGTTAAGCGAACTAGGTGGCCTTCCCCTTCCTCTCTTGGCAATGCTTCCTTTGGTGATGGAGGTGGCGTATAACTCCGACGCACTCTCACTGTCACTTCCTCTGTCAACATGCGACCGTTTACCTGAGCTCCAGAACGATGACGGCACAGGTGACGTCACGAGCGATGGCACAGAAACCATACTACACTCAGAGTCTGATGCTGACCGAAAAGTTTGGCCATTCTCGGATTTCTCATCAATTTCCTCACATGAGGCAAACTCCTTCTCCCTTCTTCGAGGTTTCCTCGCATCAACTCTCTCAAGTAAGACCACGGCCTTTCCCACTATCTTCTTATCACCTGCCGAAACGGCCTCCGACTGCGCTGAAGCGCATTTATCACCTCCTTCTACAACATCTTTAATTTTAAGTTTTGTTTTATCAGTTTCCATTGTTATTCCCACGATTATGGGGGATATAAAAGGTCCACCCGGTTGGTGCCCCCTGTAACCGGGTAAGCCTAACGTAACCCGCAAGGAGATTCGGCCGGTACTCCCGCGGGGACCGCGCTTGGGACTGTGCTCCCCCACAGCCATGAACACCCCATCGCCACGCGTCGCAGCTTAGGGTGGGGGTAATTTTTTAGAGAGGTTTTCTTCCTCGCGGCCCGGGCGGTAAAGCCAAGGCCCTCGGCCCCCCATCAAGGACACGAGACGTGATCCGCACCTAACAGGGGGGTTACGATTTGTGGACGGTGGCCCGAAGGCCTGTCCGGAGGCAGGGTAAGTGCACACCGAACCCGTCCCGCTCGCATCGCCGCTACTCAGCATATGGCTGAGACGCCGACCAAGCTCCACCTATTTGCCCGACAGGGTAGCCGAGTTGACCAGCCCTGCCGCGCCACAGACCTTGCAGGCCCGCCATCCCACGACTCGAAAGTCCGCTGAGCCCTGAAAAGGGCTCCGGAAGGTGTCCCTCTGGACCCTACACCAACTATTTATGAGCCCTGAAAAGGGCTACTCTATCAGTCCCACTGGACTTTACCACCTCTGGCCCATCCATCCGCTGTGCCCAATAGGGGACACGCGGAGAGGCCCTCCTCCAACTATTTATGAGCCCTGAAAAGGGCTACTCTACAGTCCCACTGGACTTTGCCACCTCTGGAGTGCCATCCATCCGCTGTGCCCAATAGGGGACACGCGGAGAGGCTCTACTACCACAAACCCGACTACCCCACCCAACAACTAAATCCCCCCCAAACCCACACGCGGCGCCTGGTGGTTTCAGTAACGCCCCGCCTCTGAAGGAGGCGAGACTAATAGGCATGGTGAACCTCGGAAAGGATCTCCACCAGACTTGCCTTGAGGATCGTCACGACCTGCGCTACCCTCAAGACCTCACCCCCTATCCATCACGGGATGGATAGGTAGGCCTGGACTTATCCAATGCGCCGAACAGCCGTTAGGCTGCCGCTGGAGTCTCGGAACGCTCCATTAATGGATAAACCCAGACCCGCCCAGACCCGCCCAACCTAACCTAACCTTTTTTTTTTTTTTTTTTTTTTTTTGCATCAGGAAATGCATTTACGCATACCTCTCGTACTTGGGGAGTACGAGAGGTTATGTGGGACTCGCCCTCGACGAAGATGTAAATGCTGAGGGAATACCCACTAAAACCTGATGGTTCGCCGCCTTCGCACCGTGCAGAGGGAAGGGTGACAGTTACCCTTTTCCGCTTCCCTTGCGGTACATGTCCGTGGAAGGACCCGGCTCTTTGTGACTATAGGTCACAACCACCTCTTTGGCACCTGTCGTACCACCTTATTTGCTCCTAGGGTTGCGGCAATCCGCAAGTTTCCTCAAACATTGCGCTCCCAACCCTATTGTTGCAGAAGCGTTTGTGCAAAAGCACGACGCCTGCGTAATGCCCTCCGGCGACGAAGAGGATCCGCCAGTGGATCTTCCTCTCGGACTCGCTCTTCTGCCTCTTTTACGCCTATAACTGCTTCGCAGTAGGCCTGGACCGCTTCCCATGACCTGTCACTATCAACCATCGCAATAACAACGGTCGGTAGTGACAGGTCGTTACCAACAACAGCCGTCAGCTGAGCTCGCTGAACAGTCCACGCAGGACACTCCTCCAATGAACCTTTTTTTTTTTTTTTTTTTTTTTTTTTTTTTTTTGCATCAGGAAATGCATTTACGCATACCTCTCGTACTTGAGGAGTACGAGAGGTTATGTGGGACTCACCCTCGACGAAGATAGTAAATGTTGAGGGAATACCCACTAAAACCTGATGGTTCGCCGTCTTCGCACCGTGCAAAGGGAAGGGTGACAGTTTCCCTTTTCCACTTCCCTTGCAGTACATGTCCGTGGAAGGACCCGACTCTTTGTGACCGAAAATTGCTTAGTCACAACCACCTCTTTGGCACCTGTCGTACCACCTTACTTACTCCTAGGGTTGAGGAAGTCCGCAATTCTTCCCAAGACATTGCGCTCCCAACCCTATTGTTGCAAGAGCGTACGTGCAAAAGCACGACGCCTGCGTAATGCTCTCCGGCGACGAAGAGGATCCGCCAACGGATCTTCCTCTCGGACTCGCTCTTCTGCCTCTTTTACGCCTAAGACTGCTTCGCAGTAGGCCTGTACCGCTTCCCATGACCTGTCACTATCAACCATCGCAATAACAACGGTCGGTAGCGACAAGTCGTTCCCAATAACAGCCATCAGCTGAGCTCTCTGATCAGTCCACTCAGGACACTCCTCCAACGTGTGTTGCGCTGTGTCCTCAGCCACACCACAGTCATGACATTGCGGAGTTCGCTCCCTCCTCGCAACTTTGTGCAAGTATCTTCCGAAACAACCATGCCCTGAAAGAACCTGCACTAGGCGATAAGAAAGCGAACCCGCACGCCGTCCTATCCATTTGTCAAGCACTGGTCGTATAGCCGCAATAGTGCGGTGACCAGCACTTGGCTCTTCGAGTCTTCGAAGCCACTTCCTATTAACAAGTTTGTGAGCTTCGTCACGCCATACCCCAACTATCTGCATAGACGGTGGACAATTCCGGCTCTTGGCCTCAGCGGTCCTCCGGTAGATTTCCGCCAAAGCCTCCGCCTCTAAATCCCACGGAGGGGTTCCCGCTAACACGCAGGCTGCCTCGAACGAGACAGTCCGATAGGCTCGCGTGATCCTGAGAGCCATGACTCGCTGCGGACGTCGCAGCTGAGCCTTATTGTGGCTGCTCAAAGAGTCCGCCCAGATGGGCGCCCCATAGAGGGCCATCGATCTCACAACCCCAGCAAAGAGGCGGCGGCACCCTGCACTCGGTCCACCCAGATTGGGCAAAAGCCTGCTCAAGGCGGACGAGGTGCGAACCAGCTTGGGAGCAAGATGAAAGAAGTGCTCCCTGAAGTTCCACCGGCTGTCGAGAATGATTCCCAGGTACTTCATCTTAGACCCGACGCCGATTGAAACTCCGCTCACCACCAAGTGGGATCCTGTCGGTGGCGCTTTTCTAGGCCCATGAAAGCAAAGGGCTTCCGACTTATCTAGAGCCACCGTTAGACCCAGTCTTCTTATTCTGCCCACCACCTGGGCTACTCCCGCCGTTGCGAGACGACTCGCCTCGCGGTACGTTTTCCCTCTCGCCGTCACCAATGTATCGTCGGCGTAACACGTGACACTGACGCCACTCAGGGTTGAGCCGCGTATCACCCAGTCGTATCCAATATTCCACAAGAGCGGTCCGAGGACCGACCCCTGTGGAACACCGCACGACACTCCCTTACGACCCCATCCATTCTGAGTCGGGTAGATCACCGACCTGTCAGAAAGGTAGGCCTGCACGATTTGGCGTAAGTATAGGGGCACTCCATGACGCCGGAGCGCTTCCTCTATACACGCGTGGGGTAGAGTGTTAAAGGCATTGGCGATGTCTAAAGACACCGCCAAGACCACTCCTCCCCGTGCGACCTCTCTCTCGGCCAGGGCCTTCACCTTCGCAATAGCGTCCATGGTGGATCTGCCCCGCCGGAACCCAAACTGATTGTCCGACAGATTTGGTCCTATGCGATCGAGGTGCTCAGTAAGGCGAGTTGCAATAACGCGCTCAAAAAGCTTACTCGCCTCGCCGAGCAGCACTATCGGACGATAGGCCGATGGCGAATCTGCCGGACGTCCATCCTTCCTCAGGAGCACCACTTTTCCCACTTTCCATTCACTAGGGAATCTCCGGTCCCGCAAACAGGCCGTAAGAAAGGCCCTGAACCGGGGCTCAAGGCCACTGTTCAATGCGTGGACCCACACTCGACCAGGAATCCCATCAGGGCCGGGGGCCGTGTTTTTGGCTTGAAGGCGCAACACAGCTGCCCCCAGTTCCCCCACCGATACCTCCGGGATTTCTAAGTCCTCGTCCGTCACGTTCGATGGCCCCAACATTGGAGGAGCCACTTGCTCCCCTCTAGATGGGAACAGCGTCTCAAGCACCCTCTCTAGCAAATCTGGATCCATGTTAGAGGTGAGCGGGGGGGCTTGGGGACGGAGCTTATTCATGACGAGCTTATACGGCCGACCCCAAGGGTCGTCGTTCAGCGTCGACAAAAGCTCCTCCCATGCCCTCTCCTTCGCTTCACCAATTGCCTTCCTCAGGGCTTTTTTGGCATCTTGGTACGCGGTGTACAATACCCTCTCTTCATCCTCGCCATGTTGGTTAAGTCTACGGCGCCGGTACCTCGTGTATCTACGCCTTGTTGACACGCAGGCTGCGCGTAGATGACCAAGCTCCTCAGACCACCAGTACACCTGTGGTAGGGGTGGCAGCTTCCTCACCCTTGGCATCGCAACATCGCAGATATGCGATACCGCTTCGCGTAACCATCCTGCCTCCAGCTCAACCTCGACGATTTCGGGCATGGGTGTCCAACCCTCGACAAGCGACGCCTCCACTAGCGCTTCCTTGTCCAGTTTTTTCAATGCCCACCGAGGGCCTATCTCCGTCACAGTTCGATTTGACCTTCTCAGGTTTGTCAAGAAGGCGGGGACATCAAACCGAATATACCAGTGATCGGAAAGAGTCACCTCGTCCTCCAAAACTACCCAGTTCTGAATACGGCGCGCCAGAGGGGGACTTGCAAATGTGACATCCACGATCGATCCACCCTGCATCCGCACGCACGTATTTGTTGAACCATTGTTCAAAACTACCAGCCCATTGGCCGCGAGCCATTCCTCCACAACTTCACCTCTAATGTCTGTAGAGGGAGATCCCCACAACGCGGATTTGGCATTGATATCACCCGCCACCAGAACCTGATGGGGACGACACCATGCCAGTACGGAGTCCACTTCGGTCAGGAAATTCTCAAACTCCGCAAGCGTTCGGTTCGGTGAGAAATAAACCCCAACAACCATCAGCTCACCACACAAAGCTGCAACAACGCCCCGGCCTTTGGAGGATTTCCTAATTGTGGTATTTCCACCCC
The DNA here is from genome assembly GCA_947359385.1 of Chesias legatella. Lineage (NCBI taxonomy): Eukaryota > Metazoa > Arthropoda > Insecta > Lepidoptera > Geometridae > Chesias > Chesias legatella. The sequence goes on along the minus strand of OX375778.1, from coordinate 9,994,159 downwards.
TTGTGTTGGCCACTATTGCGACCACACCATCCTGATCTCCAGCCCAGTCATCCCGGGGGGGAACAAAGTAAGGTTCCGTCACCACTGTAATGCTTATCAACCACTGCGCCATACTCTGTAATAACAGATCCTGAGCCCTGGCGCAGTGGTTAATGTTCGCCTGTAAGAATTTGGTGGCCATCACTCACCGGATGCCATCTCCACCTCCACTGTCCCGTTCGGTGGGTGGGTCTGCCGCAAATCAGCGTTTACGGGTTTCCCTCGTCTGTCCATTCGTTGGCTGGGGGCCGAACATTTATTGCTCCCCAGCCGATGATTTGCCGATTTCCCTGCCTCAGCACATAGTGTGCAGTGGGGTTTGGCATCGCACTCTACCGCTCGGTGACCGAGCTGGCCGCATCTGTAACATTGCTGCCCTCGATCGACCGTCGCTGTGCACCGCGACTTAACATGCCCAGCTTGGAGGCAACGGAAGCAGCGCAGCTCTCTTTGAGGGAGCAGTTTGACCCTGGCTGATACCCAGCCTACCAACAGTCTCCCCTCTACTACCTTTTGGGCAGCTGCCACTGGGCAACTGACCCACACCGCATACTGACCGGATTTCTCCTGTCGAAGCGTCCCAACCTTTACTTGCTCAGCGGGGCAATCTCCTTTCTTGGACACCGCCGCCGCTACCTCTTCACTTGTGACCGAGTCATCCAGACCAGCCACCAAAATCTCAGCGCACTTGACGGGCCTGGACACCGTTATTTCTCCACCATCACCATATACCTCCTTCAGCTTCTGGGCCAAAAGATCTGCCTTTGCTCCGCTACTGGCTCCAGAAACTTCCAGAATGGTGGCCCCTGTAGCCGCACGCCGGAAACGGACTGCCTCAATCTCCAATTCACGGAGATCCAACCTCGTCTTAGCCTCAGCTATGGCTTTGGCATAGGTGACGCCTTTTTCCATAGCTGCAGGGTGGACCGTCACGACCACTGCCGCTGATTTTGGAGCTGTCAGCTTGGGGCGAGATACGTTCCTCTTCGCCGTTTTGGACGTGACGCGGTCTGTCACGGACTTGCTCTGTCGCTGGGGCTTCGGGACTGATTTTCCCGCAGCTCCCTTGCCTTTGCGCTTTGTCACCGTCACCCAGCTCTCCTCCATGCTTGATGGGGCCGGAGGTAGCGGCCGAGACTCAGGCTGTGGTGCCAATGGCACGGCTCCCTTTTTTCCCTTCTTTTTCTTTCTCTTGTCTTTTGGGGCCGCAGGTGCTGCACGCGCGTGACTGGGCCCAACAAATACATCTCTTGATGTCCCTGGCTGCGGCTCCAGTTCGATGGACGCCAAAGCCTTCCTCCTATCCGCAGCAAGCGGGGGACGAATTCGCTTTTCAGGCAGAAGTCTGCCTTCAAGCGCCTCCATCCTTGCGTTCACCATGTCGCCCACTTGCATCATGATGGCACGCGTCACATCCTCGTTATGAAACCCCTCCGGTACCTTCTCCCTCACAACCGATGCTGGTATGCGAGGTGCGGCGAGGTTGCCCACTCTTTCTTGGAGCTCTGTCATCTGTTTGCGGAGCTCCGCTACTTCTTTCTGCAAGCGGTTGTTATCCGCCTGCAGTTTTACAGTCTCCTCCGTAGACGTTCTATTATGCAGCGTCTTCACCACCATTTTGATGGTGGTCGCTGCCTCCTTCAGGGCTCGCTGAAACGTGCCCTTCAGGTGACTGGATTTTGTGGCCACCATTTCAATCGTAGACACACAGTCTAGAGCCTTCTTATTAAGGTCCGAAGCCGTATGGCAATCGTCCTCATCGAGCGTCGAGGAGTCAGAAAGACGCGTTGTCCTTCGGAACGACCGGGCCATTTCAGCTACCTCCTGCTCAGCCCTTAGCTCCATTTCCTCGCGCTCTGCCGCCACATACGCTGCCTTGGCCTTGGCCAGTCCAATGTAGTTAAGCGAACTAGGTGGCCTTCCCCTTCCTCTCTTGGCAATGCTTCCTTTGGTGATGGAGGTGGCATATAACTCCGACGCACTCTCACTGTCACTTCCTCTGTCAACATGCGACCGTTTACCTGAGCTCCAGAACGATGACGGCACAGGTGACGTCACGAGCGATGGCACAGAAACCATACTACACTCCGAGTCTGATCCTGACCGAAAAGTTTGGCCATTCTCAGATTTCCCATCAATTTCCTCACATGAGGCAAACTCCTTCTCCCTTCTTCGAGGTTTCCTCGCATCAACTCTCTCAAGTAAGACCACGGCCTTTCCCACTATCTTCTTATCACCTGCCGAAACGGCCTCCGACTGCGCTGAAGCGCATTTATCACCTCCTTCTACAACATCTTTAATTTTAAGTTTTGTTTTATCAGTTTCCATTGTTATTCCCACGATTATGGGGGATATAAAAGGTCCACCCGGTTGGTGCCCCCTGTAACCGGGTAAGCCTAACGTAACCCGCAAGGAGATTCGGCCGGTACTCCCGCGGGGACCGCGCTTGGAACTGTGCTCCCCCACAGCCATGAACACCCCATCGCCACGCGTCGCAGCTTAGGGTGGGGGTAATTTTTTAGAGAGGTTTTCTTCCTCGCGGCCCGGGCGGTAAAGCCAAGGCCCTCGGCCCCCCATCAAGGACACGAGACGTGATCCGCACCTAACAGGGGGGTTACGATTTGTGGACGGTGGCCCGAAGGCCTGTCCGGAGGCAGGGTAAGTGCACACCGAACCCGTCCCGCTCGCATCGCCGCTACTCAGCATATGGCTGAGACGCCGACCAAGCTCCACCTATTTGCCCGACAGGGTAGCCGAGTTGACCAGCCCTGCCGCGCCACAGACCTTGCAGGCCCGCCATCCCACGACTCGAAAGTCCGCTGAGCCCTGAAAAGGGCTCCGGAAGGTGTCCCTCTGGACCCTACACCAACTATTTATGAGCCCTGAAAAGGGCTACTCTACCAGTCCCACTGGACTTTACCACCTCTGGAGTGCCATCCATCCGCTGTGCCCAATAGGGGACACGCGGAGAGGCCCTCCTCCAACTATTTATGAGCCCTGAAAAGGGCTACTCTACAGTCCCACTGGACTTTGCCACCTCTGGAGTGCCATCCATCCGCTGTGCCCAATAGGGGACACGCGGAGAGGCTCTACTACCACAAACCCGACTACCCCACCCAACAACTAAATCCCCCCCAAACCCACACGCGGCGCCTGGTGGTTTCAGTAACGCCCCGCCTCTGAAGGAGGCGAGACTAATAGGCATGGTGAACCTCGGAAAGGATCTCCACCAGACTTGCCTTGAGGATCGTCACGACCTGCGCTACCCTCAAGACCTCACCCCCTATCCATCACGGGATGGATAGGTAGGCCTGGACTTATCCAATGCGCCGAACAGCCGTTAGGCTGCCGCTGGAGTCTCGGAACGCTCCATTAATGGATAAACCCAGACCCGCCCTCCTCCAATGAACCTAACCTAACCTAACCTAACCTAACCTAACCTAACCTAACCTAACCTAACCTAACCTAACTTCGAAACCTCACTCGAAAACTAACATGAAATTAAAAAAAAAAAAAAAAAAAAAAAAAAAAAAAAAAAAAAAAAAAAAAAAAAAAAAAAAAAAAAAAAAAAAAAAAAAAAAAAAAAAAAAAAAAAAAACTGAACATTCGCGCCTCTTCCCTAGAACAAAACATGGTGCACCATGTCATGTGCAAAAGGAAGAGCGCGACGTTCACTCATATATCAGTCAAGTGCTACTTGTCACTTTGATCACAGCAACCCTTTCGTTTGGATCCACGACAACACATGGTGCACCACAACACATGGTGCACCATGCGCGCAGTGAAACATGTCAAACGATTGGATTACTTGCGTGATTTCCGTGACTTTCGCATATTCAATTTCTGATTCTGCTGTGTCCACCACACCACATCTGACGTGAAATACAAACGAACATACGCGCGTCTTCGCTAGAACAGTACATGGTGCACCATGGTCATGTGCAAAGGAAGTGCGCGACGTTCACTCATATATCAGTCAAGTGCTACTTGTCACTTTGATCACAGCAACCCTTTCGTTTGGATCCACGACAACACATGGTGCACCATGCGCGCAGTGAAACATGTCAAACGATTGGATTACTTGCGTGATTTCCGTGACTTTCGCATATTCAATTTCTGATTCTGCTGTGTCCACCACACCACATCTGACGTGAAATACAAACGAACATACGCGCGTCTTCGCTAGAACAGTACATGGTGCACCATGGTCATGTGCAAAGGAAGTGCGCGACGTTCACTCATATATCAGTCAAGTGCTACTTGTCACTTTGATCACAGCAACCCTTTCGTTTGGATCCACGACAACACATGGTGCACCATGCGCGCAGTGAAACATGTCAAACGATTGGATTACTTGCGTGATTTCCGTGACTTTCGCATATTCAATTTCTGATTCTGCTGTGTCCACCACACCACATCTGACGTGAAATACAAACGAACATACGCGCGTCTTCGCTAGAACAGTACATGGTGCACCATGGTCATGTGCAAAGGAAGTGCGCGACGTTCACTCATATATCAGTCAAGTGCTACTTGTCACTTTGATCACAGCAACCCTTTCGTTTGGATCCACGACAACACATGGTGCACCATGCGCGCAGTGAAACATGTCAAACGATTGGATTACTTGCGTGATTTCCGTGACTTTCGCATATTCAATTTCTGATTCTGCTGTGTCCACCACACCACATCTGACGTGAAATACAAACGAACATACGCGCGTCTTCGCTAGAACAGTACATGGTGCACCATGGTCATGTGCAAAGGAAGTGCGCGACGTTCACTCATATATCAGTCAAGTGCTACTTGTCACTTCGATCACAGCAACCCTTTCGTTTGGATCCACGACAACACATGGTGCACCATGCGCGCAGTGAAACATGTCAAACGATTGGATTACTTGCGTGATTTCCGTGACTTTCGCATATTCAATTTCTGATTCTGCTGTGTCCACCACACCACATCTGACGTGAAATACAAACGAACATACGCGCGTCTTCGCTAGAACAATACATGGTGCACCATGGTCATGTGCAAAGGAAGTGCGCGACGTTCACTCATATATCAGGCAAGTGCTACTTGTCACTTTGATCACAGCAACCCTTTCGTTTGGATCCACGACAACACATGGTGCACCATGCGCGCAGTGAAACATGTCAAACGATTGAGTTACTTACGTGATTTCCATGACTTTCGCATATTCAATTTCTGAATATACTGTGCATCATACATTGAAACAGAGTTACTATCCCTCGGTTGCACTCAGTTTTCAATATCCGTCATCTGTTATCTGTACAGCTGTTACTGTGTCACAATACAGTTACGGAACGAGCAGATGGCCCCACCTGGTTTTAAGTGGTTACCTCTGCCCATAACAAGCAATATGACTTGGGTCCTCTCCCGTACTTAGGAAGGATAAGCGTCAAATCCCATCGTATGCTCCCGCAACTGTGAATTGTTAAGGTGGTATGTATAAAGTGCTTGTAATTTCACCGGCAACCACACCTTTCAAACCGTAATACAGGAGCGCGAATGCGTTACTGCTTGGCGGTTGAAATGGGCATGGTGGCAGTACTTCCCCGGGCGAACTTGGTGAGAGTTCTACTGCTCTTGAAACTAATATAGGTTTTACAAATCCCTATGGTTCCTTGATTTGTATCTATATATATATATATGTGGAGGGGGGGGGGATCCCTGTGGTACATCGGTGGATGTGTAATACATCAGTAATACATCGTGTTATGAAACGTGTGTACCACTGGATACTTGCCTTGGATATGTACTTATATTTGTATGCGTATGTGTTGATGTTTAGATATGTATGTATTTACAAAAACATGTATATTCCATCAGTTATTTTGTCCCGTAGTACCAGCAACGCTTAGTTTCGGGCTCGGTGGCGCTCAGTGAAATGTGCACCAATTTTTATTATTGATTCATAACATTCATATTAACATTGAATATAGTTATAGACGGGTTTGGAGGTGGTATTTAATATATACAATTAATGAGCAGGTAATGGCCTCCATTTTCCTCGTCTTATTTGACAACAACCAGCGTATAGCAAAGATAGTCTCAAGTGTTATCGATGAACGACTGTCTGAGTTCAAATAATTCTCTGAAACGTCAAGGAAACGTTTAGTTGGGAGCACACCCGGGCGCCGGGCGCTGAGCGCTGGGCGCTGGACGTGAGCCGCGTCCGACGCGCGTCTAGTCAGAGCACCGCGTGCGGCGTGCAGCGTGCAGTCCGCCGCCGCCCTGTTCATACAGAGTGTGCCGGCGCGCTCCGTGCGCTCCGTGCGGTGCGTCGCGCGCACAGTGACGGACGTCGCGAGCGCTACTTTCCTATTTCACATTACCTGTTAACGTTGCGTTGGATGCGCCCGCGTCCGCGTCACGCGTATGTCACGTGCGCGCTCCACGATTACACAACCGCATGACGCGTGTGCAACACGTTTGTTGTACGACAGTAGGTCGTTTCATTACCGTTGTGTGCACTCTGCGCATACTCCACGCGAATATTAATTCCTAATCTTATTTTACTTAGTGCTAGCTGCGTCCCACGGTAGTCAAATCATCCAACGGGAACACTGCACTGTTCCAGGATCAAAGTAGCCTATGTCTCTATCTCTATCCAGGATATAAAATAATTGTACTAATGATAAGTTTGAAGATATTTCCAGCTACATATTGGGACAGGTGCCTACTGCGTTTAATAGAGAAATATCTAACATCAATGGTAGAATGTTAATGATGGTTTTTAATCTATAATTACGAATGTGTGCACACTTTCATGTGGCAAATTAATCCTTTACTTCCTATTAATTGCAATACCTAATAACATAACTGCAATGAACACTATCAGTACATAAGTATCTCTGCGTTTCTAATTATATACATACCATCAATTTATTAATATATCTATATTTTGCAGATTGTGTTTTTTTTTTATTAAGGTTCGCTAAACTGGCTTAACACTGTTGCAATCTTAATTAAGCATATTAATATTCTAAAATAATGTGTCAAACCTACTAGAAGCGAACACGGCTTGCCTAAAAATGAAATTCTCTCTATATAAAACTATGGAATGTGTAGGTAATAATAATATTTTTATAACAACAAAAGATGGAAAAGAAACTATGAAAAACAAAAGAATATTATACAAAGTTTACAATTTTGAATTTAATTGTATGTTGGGAAGTCTCTTTATAGAAGAGACTGATGAACAAAATATGTCTAAATCGTGACAAATTTCATTATACACAGAACATAGGAGCGTGCTGGCCATAACTGGTGCGACTATACGGAAGATTGAACGTTTTTCTGTTTTGAATACGACTGGAAGAACGAGGAACATTTAAATCAATTTTCTGTAGCAGCTGAGGACAGTCAATTTTACCATTTACAATTTTGTGCAGAAATAAAATGTCAGCGGTGTACCTTCTCTGTTCAAGCGTTGGCAGTTTGAAGAAACGGAGTCTAGATTCGTATGATTTTAATTTATTGCAAAGATGGTTTGCATACGAGAGGTGGTATAAAAACTTAACTTTTTCTTAACTTAACGTTTTCAATGCATATAATCTCTGTTTGTTTTCTGTCTTTCGTTTTTGTTTTCGATGTGTGCCGAGGTGATGCTGCTCATAATGTTTGATGATAAAAAGATATAATTGATTGATATGCTCATATTTGCATATTTTGCATAATGGTGGTAACGCAGCGGCAATGATCGCTGAAAACGACGGTCCGCTATGATTTTGTGATGTAAACTGAGTTTAACGGTGGGCGCACAGTTTGTGTCTCGAGTGGGCGCCGCGAGTTGGTGCACCGACCGCATACAGTGTGCGGTGAACACGCACTCGTCACACGCGTGCGTCGGCGTCGTGTCGCGCGGAGGTTCACACGTAGCTCAGAGAGGGTCAAGCTCGCTGCGGCGCGGGCGCAGGCTGCGCGCGACGTACGCACAGCGTGCGGTGCTATGCTCGCGCCGCCCCGCCGCCCCGCCGCGCCGCCGCCGCCGCAATGACAGCCGAGAGAGTGTCCCGCCGGCGCCGCGCGCACACGCACACCGCACACTGTTGTGACGGCCATGTGACGACAACATTGCGCACTCTAACCATCCACTGATGTAGATGTTGCCGGAGCGCGGCGCGGCGCGGGCGCAGGCTGCGCGCGACGTACGCACAGCGTGCGGTGCTGTGCTCGCGCCGCCCCGCCGCCGCCGCCGCCGCCGCAATGACAGCCGAGAGAGTGTCCCGCCGGCGCCGCGCGCACACGCACACCGCACACTGTTGTCACGGGTATGTGATGACCAACATTGCGCACTCTAACCATCCACTGATGTAGATGTAGCCGGAGCGCGGCGCGGCGCGGGCGCAGGCTGCGCGCGACGTACGCACAGCGTGCGGTGCTGTGCTCGCGCCGCCCCGCCGCGCCGCCGCCGCCGCAATGACAGCCGAGAGAGTGTCCCGCCGGCGCCGCGCGCACACGCACACCGCACACTGTTGTCACGGGTATGTGATGACCAACATTGCGCACTCTAACCATCCACTGATGTAGATGTTGCCGGAGCGCGGCGCGGCGCGGGCGCAGGCTGCGCGCGACGTACGCACAGCGTGCGGTGCTGTGCTCGCGCCGCCCCGCCGCCGCCGCCGCCGCCGCAATGACAGCCGAGAGAGTGTCCCGCCGGCGCCGCGCGCACACGCACACCGCACACTGTTGTCACGGGTATGTGATGACCAACATTGCGCACTCTAACCATCCACTGATGTAGATGTAGCCGGAGCGCGGCGCGGCGCGGGCGCAGGCTGCGCGCGACGTACGCACAGCGTGCGGTGCTGTGCTCGCGCCGCCCCGCCGCGCCGCCGCCGCCGCAATGACAGCCGAGAGAGTGTCCCGCCGGCGCCGCGCGCACACGCACACCGCACACTGTTGTCACGGGTATGTGATGACCAACATTGCGCACTCTAACCATCCACTGATGTAGATGTAGCCGGAGCGCGGCGCGGCGCGGGCGCAGGCTGCGCGCGACGTACGCACAGCGTGCGGTGCTGTGCTCGCGCCGCCCCGCCGCCGCCGCCGCCGCCGCAATGACAGACGAGAGAGTGTCCCGCCGGCGCCGCGCGCACACGCACACCACACACTGTTGTCACGGGTATGTGATGACCAACATTGCGCACTCTAACCATCCACTGATGTAGATGCCCTACAACCGTCATTCTGTTGCCATCCTTTTCAATAAAAACCAATTACAATTACGATCCGGAGTATTCATTGGCACCATCCATATCCTCCAAAGATATAACAGACTAGCTGTTGCCCACGACTTCGGCCGCGTGAAATCTGTTTTATCACGCACCCCTACTTTACCCCTCGGAAAAGTAGCCTGAGTTATTCCTTGTTACATAAGTTTCCCTGTGGGAAACGTCCAATAAAAAATTTTTTTTTGTGGAGAATCCAATGTGGAAGTAAAATAGCCACCGAAATGTATTATAATTAATTGTAGTTTGATAAACAGTAGGTAGTCAGTTCCTGTGACTATGTTGTAACAACAAAACATATAAATTCACTTGAACGCTGGCGCGTTCAGTCTTCGCTCATAAATGAATCGGAACTAAACCATTTTTGAATGCTAATGTAGAGGTGCGTTGTATGTGTGTTGACAATAAATATACTTTGACTAGTTCACCCAGCAAACGTTGTTCCGCCATATAAATTATCAAAGTTAATTGAAAGTGAAATATTAAATTAGAAAATGTTTGTTGTTGTATGTGAAAAACTTACACTTTGAAATCTTTGAATATATGTACAATACAATTACTAGAATACAACAGACCAATCCGTTCATCCAAATCACAATACAAGTACAATGTAATACAATGCAAAGCGAATGCAAAGAAAATACCGAGAATATACACATTATACACCGAGAATAGTACATCATTATACACCGAGAATAGTACATCATTATACACCGAGAATAGTACATCATTATACACCGAGAATAGTACATCATTAACTAAAACAAATCAATCAACTTAATACCTATGTGACAACATTCACAAGGACGGGTTACAAAGTCCACCTTTGTATAAACTCGACGAATATTTAAATTTTTTATATCGATAAGATATATATCTCTTCGATTATGATTCATTCTCTCAAATCGCAATTAAGATTAGATAGAGTGGTTCAGGGTTAATCGATAAATGGGCTCCCATCGGAGGGCGGCGGACACTCCACCACCCACCATGTGCTCGCTAGCCCGTCTGTGCCTCGCCGCGGCGCTGGTGCTCGGCTGCGCGCTCGCCGACAGGTACCACCCGGACGCGCCGGAGGGTGCACGGCGGAGCGCGCGCGCGCCCGACCCCGCCGAGGCGACCGCGCAGCACTGGTACAGCGAGGCGTACGCCGGCATAGCGGCGCGCGAGGCGCGGGGCGCGGCGGGCGCGGCGGCGGGCGCGGCGCGGCGCGTCGTCATGTTCCTGGGCGACGGCATGTCGGTGCCGACGCTGGCGGCCGCGCGCACGCTGCTGGGACAGCGCCGCGGACACCCCGGCGAGGAGGCGCAGCTCGCCTTCGAGGCGTTCCCCACAGTCGGACTCGCCAAGGTGAGCGCGTGACAGATGGTGAGGGCTCGGCGAGGGCTGGTGAGGGGCGGTGTGGTGACCGCGCTCGTTGTGCTTCCAGACGTACTGCCTGAACCAGCAGGTCGCGGACTCGGCGTGCTCGGCGACGGCGTACCTGTGCGGCGTGAAGGCCAACTACGGCACCATCGGCGTGAGCGGAGCCGTGCCGCGGCGCGACTGCGACAGGTCGCGCGCGGACGACGCGCACGTGCGCTCCATCGCCGAGTGGGCGCTGCAAGCCGGCCGGGACGTCGGTGAGTTCTAATGCAACACCGGTGTGTGCGGTGTGCGGTGTGCGGTGTGCGGTGTGCGGTGTGCGGTGTGCGGTGTGCGGTGTGCGGTGTGCGGTGTGCGGTAGACCACATGTTATTTATGTGAACTATTTAGGTTTTATGCTATTATTGCACGCCAATTGTAACGTGCGACTACTAACTGGTTTATTGTTGAAGTAAAAGTATAATTTTTATTATTTAAATGTTTGACTACTGTGAATTGTCACGATGTAACGTGACGTACAATTCGCGTGCGCAGGTATAGTGACGACGACGCGCGTGACGCACGCGTCCCCGGCGGGCGCGTACGCCAAGACGGCCAACCGCGGCTGGGAGAACGACGCGGCGGTGCGCGCCGACGGACACAGCGCCGCGCGCTGCCCCGACATCGCGCGCCAGCTCGTGCACGCGCACCCCGGGAACAAGTTCAAGGTGATCTGATCTTCTCTTATTACAATTGTCATTGTCAACTATATAGTGATATGTACACCTGAAAGCAACTTGAGTGGTCAGTCAGCAGTGAGTGTCACCGAAACGGGCGCAACGCGACCATATATTAGCGATTATATTGTTTTAGTAGGTAATGCATGCGAAGAGATATCAGTTGTTTATTCTTGCTTATTGTTTGCCCGGAAAACCATAGAGCCAAAGATTGGAATTTCCCACGCGGTAAATTAATAAGTACTTATTACTGCGCGAGTAATTAACTACATGCTTTCAGATAAACAAGAATTCAAATAAAGTTATAATATTGTCTTCTTCATAAAAACACTTATAATATATGGAATATAAATAGTTTTATTTTTGGCAATAATATCATTCAACAGTAAATGTTGCAGCAGCTAAAATCATCAATTGAATATTTTTATTTATTTCCGGAACTGATTTTTATTTATTAAAAAATTTTATTATGAAAATCTAGTACAACCAAAAATTTTAAAGGCTTTGCGATAAAAATCGCACACATTCGAATTTTTAATTACTTGAACTTAATGGGACAGATGTTCTCAAATAATGTTTCTTTAGAGCCTTCGGCAATACAGTGTAGGTATAATCTTCTCGTTTGGGATTCAGGTAATTTTGGGCGGTGGAAGACGCGAATTTAGGGCGAATTACACTCGTGATGAGGAAGGCACTTTGGGGCGGCGCGCCGATGACCGAGACCTTATCCAGGAATGGCGCGACGACAAGAGGGCTCGGAACCTCTCACACGCGTACGTGTGGCACGCGGCCGAGCTGCGCGCCCTCGCCGCCGACCCGCCGGAGTACCTGCTCGGTCTCTTCGAGGGCGGCCATCTGCGGTACCACATGGAGGGAGACGCCGCCTCCGAGCCCTCGCTCGCCGAGCTCACGGAGGTCGCCATCCGCTCCCTGAGCCGCAACGAGCGGGGCTTCTTCCTGTTCGTGGAGGGGGGCCGCATCGACCACGCGCACCACGACAACTACCCGCACCTGGCGCTCGACGAAACCATCGAGCTGAGCGCGGCCGTGCAGCGCGCCACCGACCTGCTCTCGGGGGAGGACTCTCTCATTGTAGTCACCTCGGACCACGCCCACGTGATGGCCTTCAACGGGTACACGCGCCGCGGCGGCGACATCCTCGGACCCTCGGACCAGCGCGGCGACGACGCCGTGCCCTACATGACGCTCTCGTACGCGAATGGACCCGGCGCGCGCGCTCACGCCGCCGGCCGCCGGCCTGATGTCACCGCCGAAACAGATTACCGTGAGCATTAACATTCCACATTCGACTGGCCTCATAGCTCAGTTGCTAGTAACCCTGCTTATGATATATTACTCCGCTAGGCCTACGGCAGCAGCAATACGTTATATAATATATATATATGTAACTGCAAAGTTATATTTTCAGGCAGTAGAACTTGTGCCATGTTTGTCCGGGGAAGTAATGCCAGAGCTATTTGGCTTTCAAGCAGTTACTCGTGGGACAGTGAAATTACACACTTATGAGACATGCGCTTCTCCGTATACCTAAGTCTTGGTATTTGGCAGAGTTTGCCACTTAACTTCAGTTTATATCTAAAACAATATTTGTGTTGACTGCACAGAAACGCTTCGCTGGCGAACCCACGCGGACGTCCCGCTCGAGTCGGAGACGCACGGCGGCGACGACGTGGCGGTGTTCGCGTGGGGCGTCGCGCACGGCATGTTCTCGGGGCTGTACGAGCAGAGCCAGCTGCCGCACCTGATGGCGTACGCGGCGTGCATCGGCCCCGGACCGCAGGCGCCCGCCTGCGCCTCCAGCACCGCCCCTACTTCGTTAGCTCACTCGAACGTATTGGCTGTGATCGCTCCGCTCTGTGTAGCACTTTTCACAATCATCAGACTTTAAGGCTTTTAAATATATGCAAAAATCTAGTCCTAGAAAAAAGCTACATACCATGTGAACCAGTTAACAGTTGTTTCTGAATTTATAATGACGGAAACAAAATATTATTCTTGTATATAAACTTTCCTCGCACTACGAAAACGCATCTTGTGCTCGTGCGACCGATGGTCAATTAGGACGCCATCATACGTTACCATACTTTTGAAATTTGATGATTTCATGTGATAAAAAAAAAACTATAATAAATATGTAGGCCACTTATTATTTTAACTGAAAATAATACTCAAATAAGAATAAAAATATATAATGTATAATTTTCATTGTATTATTTTACGTTAGTAAAACCTAATTTCATCTTATAAATATTAAAATTCAAGCATATTAGTAACTAAATTGGGGGACTTCGCGGACCAAGTTGCTCCCGTCCGTATGCGATTACTCTTTGAATCCATACACGTTTTTCCCCGGGTGGTGCAAAAGGAGCAACCCAAAGTAGCAGTAGAACTTGTGCTAAGTTCACCCGGAGAAGTACTGCCACCACACCTGGTAATCTGCCGCCAAGCAGTGATGCCCTCGTGTTGCTGTGTTCCAGTGGAAGGGAGTGGGTGCCAGCGAAATTGCAGGCATATGAGACGTAACATCCCCGTCTCGGGCGATGGACGCTACGCAATGCGAGTTATCTCGTACTATGGAGAGGACTTGAGTCCTATTGCTGTTGTCTATGGGCGGCGGTTATCACTTAACATCAGGTGGGCCGTCAGCTCGTTCCGTGACTTCAATAACATAAAAAATTATTTGTAAAGTATTAGTTAATAAGGTATTATAAATATTGTATTATTTATTTGGTATGTCGTGCAACAAATCCCGATTAAAATGAGATAAAAATAATCTCTCTCGTCTGGCACTCTACATCCAAAAAATGGTCTAAGTGACAGCATGAGCTCTTGTAAAATGGAATAAATTGTGCCTTCAGTTAGTTACAGGGGAAACAGGATATGAATATAAAAGTAGATGACAAGTTATCATGTTTTATTTAACTGTAAATATTCTTATTATTGTAACAGTATGTAGTGAGTAATTAAATATTTATAACTACGTTATGTTCAAAATAGTTCAAATCAACAACAATCAACAATCAGAACCAGTTTCCCGGTCCTGGTGACGAGTAACCGCGTCTGGTTTCTGCTACTACGAGTATATGCTATGTTTCTCTGTTTTGATCACAAACGACCCGAAATAAATAAAGGTTGCGCTATTAGGACGCAAATAATATGAAAATGGCGTTTGTTAGCATGTGGATAAACCGATATTTAGAAGCTGGTTACAGTAGGTACAATATAATGATGCACTATAAGTAGTTAAAATTCGAATATCAAACGATAACTTATGGGACTTGATAGTGAAGGAATGCTAATTGTTTCACCACTCCGCGTGTGGGTACAGTGCCCTGCTAATTTTAAACTTGTCCCAGCTAAACAACTCATTGTATCTTATAGTATGCTTGCTATTCGGATTTTAACAACTGATAGTGTATCCCATTTCACTGATAGGTAATGGAGTAACTTTTGAATCTAAAATGAAATATCATCTCCAGACGACAATATAGATAAATGCACGGCTCTACACAACGTTTAACTTATTGCTAATGCTGAGTACTTGCTAATGCTGAGCTAATTTATCCATACTGTTGCTTCATTATCATGATGATTATATGGTAAAATTTGTTAATTTAAATAATCTCTTCAAATACAGTATTTCATATCAGAAATAGTTCAATCATAAAACTAATCGCAAGTTTTCATAGATAGTTATTTAAATTATTGTACATCTTCAATACATAGATTGTTTCTTGAATTGCTTGATTTACAGAAACAAAAAATTAAGATTTGCAAATATGTAAGTATGTTGTATATAAAATAACAGATCAGTTTTCCGCATTTTTTAGAACCTAGAATTTGTTCACGGCGTTTTTAAAATGCAATGCGAGTAAAGAGTATAGCTAAAAGCGGTGTGAGCGCAGCCGTAAGTGCGAGGTGTGATGTAGGGGCGGCGCTGGAGGCGCAGGCGGGCGCCTGCGGTCCGGGGCCGATGCACGCCGCGTACGCCATCAGGTGCGGCAGCTGGCTCTGCTCGTACAGCCCCGAGAACATGCCGTGCGCGACGCCCCACGCGAACACCGCCACGTCGTCGCCGCCGTGCGTCTCCGACTCGAGCGGGACGTCCGCGTGGGTTCGCCAGCGAAGCGTTTCTGTGCAGTCAACACAAATATTGTTTTAGATATAAACTGAAGTTAAGTGGCAAACTCTGCCAAATACCAAGACTTAGGTATACGGAGAAGCGCATGTCTCATAAGTGTGTAATTTCACTGTCCGACGAGTAACTGCTTGAAAGCCAAAATAGCTCTGGCATTACTTCCCCGGACAAACATGGCACAAGTTCTACTGCCTGAAAATATAACTTTGCAGTTACATATATATATATTATATAACGTATTGCTGCTGCCGTAGGCCTAGCGGAGTAATATATCATAAGCAGGGTTACTAGCAACTGAGCTATGAGGCCAGTCGAATGTGGAATGTTAATGCTCACGGTAATCTGTTTCGGCGGTGACATCAGGCCGGCGGCCGGCGGCGTGAGCGCGCGCGCCGGGTCCATTCGCGTACGAGAGCGTCATGTAGGGCACGGCGTCGTCGCCGCGCTGGTCCGAGGGTCCGAGGATGTCGCCGCCGCGGCGCGTGTACCCGTTGAAGGCCATCACGTGGGCGTGGTCCGAGGTGACTACAATGAGAGAGTCCTCCCCCGAGAGCAGGTCGGTGGCGCGCTGCACGGCCGCGCTCAGCTCGATGGTTTCGTCGAGCGCCAGGTGCGGGTAGTTGTCGTGGTGCGCGTGGTCGATGCGTCCCCCCTCCACGAACAGGAAGAAGCCCCGCTCGTTGCGGCTCAGGGAGCGGATGGCGACCTCCGTGAGCTCGGCGAGCGAGGGCTCGGAGGCGGCGTCTCCCTCCATGTGGTACCGCAGATGGCCGCCCTCGAAGAGACCGAGCAGGTACTCCGGCGGGTCGGCGGCGAGGGCGCGCAGCTCGGCCGCGTGCCACACGTACGCGTGGCTCACGTTTCGCTCACGCTTGTCCTGGATCCACTCGTCGATCAGGTTGCGGTCGTCGGTGCGGAGACCGGGGGATCCCTCTTTGTCCACTGCGTGCGTAGGGAGAAATTCTTGTCGTCCTCCTCCTAAAATGACCTAGTGGTAGGAAAATAATAATGTTAAAATATCTATTATAAACAAGAACTTTTTAAATGGTGGGATATTCTAAATCGTATCTAAATAAGTGCAATTTTAGGCTTATTAATATGGGGCGGCGACTTTATGTAATCCCTTTATCGATGCGGTGATAAGATGCGGTGTCTCGGCGCACGTACGCGGGCGGGACTCACCTTGAACTTGTTCCCGGGGTGCGCGTGCACGAGCTGGTGCGCGATGTCGGGGCAGCGCGCGGCGCTGTGTCCGTCGGCGCGCACCGCCGCGTCGTTCTCCCAGTGCCGGTTGGCGACCTTCGCGAACGCGCCCGCCGGGGACGCGTGCGTCACGCGCGTCGTCGTCACGATACCTGCGACACGCACGTACATAACATACATACATATGTTACACGGAGAACGTGTATCATATTTAATCTTTTTTTTTTTAACCAAATGTAATAATATAATATAATAATATAACATTGGTGGACATTTCACACAGCGCCATCTAGCCCCAAAGTAAGCTAAGCATAGCTTGTATCATGGGAACCAGACAACTGACACAATACTTATATACATTTTTTTGTAAATACATACATATAATACATATTAACATCCAGACACAGAATAAACATCTATATTTCTCACACAAATGTTTATCCCGAGTGGGAATTGAACCCACGACCTACAGCGCAAAAGGTAGGGTTACTAACCAACTGAGCTGCGAGGCCAGTCAAATATTGCTCACTAAGGATTTATTCATTATTTATATATTATGTATATCATTATTTACTTGACATACATGTCTTCAAATTTTTTTCAGTTCCAGTGCATGTCAGTCTTATCACGATGTTTTCCTTCACCGTTTTGAGAACGTGATACTGCGTACATAAATATTTCAAGGGAAAACACATTGGTGCTAGTCGGGATTTGAATCAGCGACCTCCGGATTGGAACCTGGGGTCAATACCACTGGGCCACCACGCTCTCTAATTTTCGGTCAAATCTAATTCCAGGTTTTGAGATTACTGAAAACATCTATTAAGATATAATTACGCGCAATATAAGTTTCATGAGGTTCATTTTATGATTATTATTTATTTTATATGATTCATTTATGTCCTAATAAATTTTTACTAATTTACTTGTTGCTTTTTATTTTCTGTTTGTTTGGTTATTGACGTGACTGGTGCCACCACAACTACGACGGCATATTGTCACATATTTTGATTTACTTTCCATCATAATAAAATACCTGCCACCGCCATCGAGTACAAATTCACTTAACATCAGGCGATAACATTTAGTGTAACGCAACCCTGGTAACGCAGGTAATACAATATATTGCTTTTGATTGAAATCCATTAATACCAAGTAATTAATGGATATTTTAAACATAAATATGTCCTAGAAGCATGGTATTACCAAAACGAGGCAACTGACCGGCATCGCGTCCGTCCGCCAGCGCCCACTCCGCGATGGACTCGAGGCGTACGTGTTCGGGCACGGAGGCGGCGCAATCCCAGCGCGGCACGGCGGCCGACACGCCGAGCGTGCCGCGGTTCGCCTTCGCGCCGCAAAGGTACGCCGTCGCGGAGCACGCCGAGTCCGCGATCTGCGCGTCCACGCAGTACGTCTGCAACCGAACTCACGACGCGACGGTCACTACGTGCGGCGCGGCGCGCGGGCGCGGCGGCGGCGGCCGACAAGCGACGCGTCCACTCACCTTGGCGAGTCCGAGTGTGGGGAACGCCTCGAAGGCGAGCTGCGCCTCCTCGCCGGGGTCTCCGCGGCGCTGTCCCAGCAGCGTGCGCGCGGCCGCCAGCGTCGGCACCGACATGCCGTCGCCCAGGAACATGACGACGCGCCGCGCCGCGCCCGCCGTCGCGCCCGCCGCGCCCCGCGCCTCGCGCGCCGCTATGCCGGCGTACGCCTCGCTGTACCAGTGCTGCGCGGTCGCCTCGGCCCGGGGCGGGTCGACGCTGCCTGGCCGGTCCCGCCGCTCGGGATGGTAGCGGTCGCCGGCCGCGACCGCAGCGACGAGGACGGCGAAGGTGACGAGTCGTGCCGTGCCCATTGTAGTTGTCGATCTGATTGGGCGGCTCGTGCGCCGAGCCCGCTTTTATTAATGAGGATTCGTTAATCTAATCGAGGAATTTCAATAAAATGACCCACCGGAGGCTTCGTTGGATAAGAGAGTGATCACCGCGTGTAAATGTGCCTGATAATGTAGGTACCTACATACACGCGTTACGTAAACACTAATACACAATACTTGTTGTGTTTTTATTTATTTATTTATAAATAAAATTGGAGTGTCTGTTTGTAATATTAAAGTAACCGCTTTTTACTGTGTTTTTATTTTTTTAAATGGAAAAACTGTTTTTTTTTTTAATTTTTTTAATTGGTTCTTATTATTATTTATTTATTATTTTGTTTCTTCCATAACGTAAGTTATGGGGCCCGCGGCCCGCGGCCCGCCCGACGCGACGCGACGCGACGCGACGTCTATAACAGTCTTCCTGACGCTACTGGAGGAGTTGCACGGAGTCTCCTCATTTAAGATATGACTTCGAGCACACCTCTTATAACTACGTTGACTTCATAGATTTCAGCCGTATGTATGTAAGTATTTAGTCGTTGCATGTGTAATATAATTTGTGATTATGATTGATGAATTGGCACATGTTTGTTTGCATATTTTTGTTTGACATTTCATTTAAATTACCAATAAATTTACTAAAAAAGTTACATGAACTGATTTGAGGCAAGCTTGTAACACAGTACATCTTTTTTTCCATACATCACTGTTCCATAATTAACTGAGAAATATGAATATGACAAATTGCTAACCGTCACCGGCTATCTAAACCGCTCTGATCTACCACTAGCGCATAATATAATAATTATAATAATTCTTTATTTCTTTTTTTATATATTTGTACAAATATTTTAAGAAAAATTAACCTGATCCATGTCTGTTTGGTGTTATGGGCGCCGGGCGCCGCGACGGTGCATTGATTTCGTTAGCCGCGCGTCAAGATTGGCCTCAGATGTTCCAATCTGGACGGTGTAGATCCCCGTCCGTGCGCTCACTGCGCACCCCCCGCCGCGTCGTCCCCCGCGTTGTCCCCGGAGACGAGGCTGATCACTGGCCTCGTGTTTGCACTTGATTGTGCATTATACATTCAGTTTGCATTTCAATGATACCCTTAGTACCGCCCGACACGGCCATCGGTTCGAGCCACCACTTCGATAGAACGGTCGGTCGGATCTGAGGGATCAATGAAGCGCCCTTCAAAGGAATCGCAATGAACGTGCCGACATTCTGCATAATAATATCATAAATGTGGTGCACGCAATTACCCATTACCTACTCGCATAACAATATCTCTCACGTTACTAGTGAGAGATTAACGTGTGAGATGTTATTACTATATTATATAGGTACCTAGGTACTCTAGAGTAACCTTGTTGCGTGCGACGTGATGCCACGTGGTGTGGCCGGTGGCGACCTATTCTCGTGATGTCGATAGGATCTCCAGATTACCGCGAGATTTTTGGGAATGATTTTAAGTATTTTGACAGCTTCATCTTCTTATCTTCGATTAGATAGAGATGAATATGAGATATCCAATTCAGTGATATGCTAAATATTATCGCAAGGATATCTCGTAAACGGGAAGCTGAATTTAGTATGAAGCTCAACATTCACATCGCAGCTATCATCGGGACCGTGACATGATGCGTTATAAAATCTTAATTTCGTGGCTTCTCGTTTCGTCGGCCCACGTTAGTGGTGAGTCAAATTACGACAATTGAGCCAAAAATAATTGTCCAAACGAGCAAATAAGTAAAGTTGTATACGTTTCCGAAGGGGACGTGTACCACAAGGCTTCTCGGAGTTACGCATCGAGAGGGTTTCGGAATGAAGCCGAGGCGACCGCGCAGCACTGGTACAGCGAGGCGTACGCCGGCATAGCGGCGCGCGAGGCGCGGGGCGCGGCGGGCGCGGCGGCGGGCGCGGCGGCGGGCGCGGCGCGGCGCGTCGTCATGTTCCTGGGTGACGGCATGTCGGTGCCGACGCTGGCGGCCGCGCGCACGCTGCTGGGACAGCGCCGCGGACACCCCGGCGAGGAGGCGCAGCTCGCCTTCGAGGCGTTCCCCACACTCGGACTCGCCAAGGTGAGTGGACGCGTCGCTCGAGTCCAGTGTCGGTCCTGACTACCGATCCGAATAATCTGTCAATATTAAGTCATTGTTTTCAGTGCATATTACAATAATTTAACGCGTAGTGCCAATACTTTTACACGTACAGTCTATGGGTTCGGTACAAGCAGCAGGTCTCGATACTTACGTGTCCAATACAACAATTGTTTGAGAAACTTTTGCCGTCGGGACTGCCTCGCTATTTCCTAAGCTTTGCTTTTGCTATGTTGTGCGCATGCGTTCTTTTCATACATCATCATCATGTCTGATGAGCAGTCTGATGACAGTTGTTGGCGAGCACTTCTCCGTGCGATTATGGCCGTTTTGGTGTTATAATATTGAATGATCCTATAATTTTGTATGTTCTACTGCGGTTTACTACTTTATTGAAATTATTTGCATCATTAAATTACTAATCTGCTGTGGACATGTTAAGGAATACCGCCTTCTGTATCTGACCCTTCATCCAGCCGCCAAGTGAAAGCCTATTTAGATGTCGGTCGAGGCTGTTCGGTATAAGGTCGTTCATCGAAACGACTATCGGGACAATTGGTTGAATTCACATGTCACACGGTGGTGATCTCGCGGTCCAAGTCAGGGTACTCGCTAAGCTAGTCCTTTCCGCTTTCATCAAATTAGTGAAACAAACTTTTTAGTACTTATGTTAGGTAGGAAAGAAACACTCCTTAAAGGCTCTAGATGCCCAGAAAGAGAGTTTCCAAAGTAATGTAGCCCATAAACTGTACCGTTTTTAAATTCTTCGTTAGAGTGCTGAGAGTATTCGGTGCTAGGCAAAACCACAATGGAGTCGATTAAGGCAAGCCGACGCGACGGTCAAGTATAGTATATAAAGTGACCGGTACCGTCTGAACGTGAGTTCGGTTGCAGACGTACTGCGTGGACGCGCAGGTCGCGGACTCGGCGTGCTCCGCGACGGCGTACCTGTGCGGCGCGAAGGCGAACCGCGGCACGCTCGGCGTGTCGGCCGCCGTGCCGCGGTACTCGTGCCGCGCGGCCACGGAGCCCGCGAGCCAGCTCGACTCCATCGCAGCGTGGGCGCTTGCCGACGGTCGCGATGCCGGTCATTACTCACAATATACCTAGTTATAGATAACGCTTATTCCGATATAAGCAGTCAGCGATCTAACAGTTTCTTATCAGGACCGATTGTGGGGATAAGCTTATGCTCTAATTGCTGTATAATAGTAGTAGGTAAATTAAAGTAACATTAACTTCCGTATTTAGGCTAGGTAGGTAGAAAAAGAATACTATTCTTTACTGTTTCTATAACGACCCTTATAATCGGAGCATCCAGGTAGGTTACTCACTTGTAGAATGCAATTACGTATTCCTGAACAAAAATGTCTAACTAAAGGAAACTCGAATTAAGGATACTGTGATAGCTGTTTTTAAACAAAATTCGTTTTCCTGTATTTGTTATGGCTTGTGCAGGTACCTATGACCAATGCCTTGGGTGCGCGACTTTTCCTTGCATTCATTCTTTTCTTTAGTACACGAAAAGTTAGAATGCCTCTTTCTTGTTCCAATGATGTTTATATACAATTATACAGATATGTTTTGTGCTGAGTTGAATTTGCGTGCGCAGGTATAGTGACGACGACGCGCGTAACGCACGCGTCCCCGGCGGGCGCGTACTCGCACTCAGCCAACCGCGACTGGGAGAGCGACGCCGACCTGCCGGCCGACTGCCTCCAGCCAGACATCGCGATGCAGCTCCTCAACGCACGTCCCGGGAATCAGTTCAAGGTACAGAAAACGTAACACAACATCGTGAACAACCTGTTCACAATGATTTTGAACATACACTCTCAACGAGGTAGAAACTACGCGTTATCTCAAATACACAATATGGTGTTTCAGAAGAAATAAAGTACTAAAAATTGAAATAAACGTGTAAGTTTTCTTGATTGTTCACATATTTTCAACAAATTGTCCGTTTCTGTGTGGACACCAAATGAGAAACCCCAAAAAATGTGACGTCATCGGTAGTGAGTGAGGCGTCGCGTCGCAGCAAACTGTCTCATGTGCGAACTTTGATGTTACAGGTGATCCTGGGTGGCGGCAAACGCGAATTCCTTCCGAACACGAGTGTGGAGCAAGCTGGCGCGGGGCGGCGGCTGGACGGCCGCGACCTGATCGCCGAATGGTGCGCGGACAAACGCACGCGCAACAAGACGCACCTGTTCGTCTCCACCCGCGAACAACTGCTCGGAGCGCTCACCACGCGGCCTGACTACCTACTCGGCCTCTTCGACAGCTCGCACATGCAGTACCACTTAGAAGCAGATCCGCGCACCCAGCCGACACTGGCTGAGCTCACCGAAGTCGCCATTGAGTCGTTAAAGCAGAACGAGAAAGGATTCTTCCTGTTCGTGGAGGGGGGCCGCATCGACCACGCGCACCACGACAACTACCCGCACTTAGCACTCGACGAAACCATCGAATTGAGTGCGGCCGTCCAGCGCGCCACCGAGCTGCTCTCGCAGGAGGACTCTCTCATTGTGGTGACGTCGGACCACGGGCACGTTATGACCTTGAATGGGTACACCCACCGCGGCGGTGACATCCTCGGCCTTTCGGACGACCTGGCCGATGATGGCGTCCCTTACATGACGCTCTCCTACTCAAACGGTCCCGGTTACAGGCCGCACGGGGACGGAGGGGTGCGCGACGATCCTTCTCAGTACGACTATAGTGAGTGCCTTTCTAACTACCTAACTCTGTAGATAGTGTTTTGCCGAGTTGATATCGAACCAGCGTTCTGATATTCTCACTGCAGGCCCACAGGCTCGGTCTTGACGTATAGGTTTTAATTTTAAACCGCCAGTGGGAGCTTAGTCCTATCGAAAGATGTCATGACATTGTATCTTAAAATGTTTCAAGGAACTTATCGGTTTCCTAATGATATTTCTCGTCATGGACGTTAAAATACGCACTTTTTTTGTGATACAGTTACGGAACGAAGCGACGGCCCACCTGGTGTGAAGTGTTAAGCTCGGCCCATAACAACCGATGCTACATGGGTCCTCCCCTACTAGGTATGACAAGACCCAGTGGCATCGTATGCGCCCGTAACTCTGAGGCGTGTAGCTGGAACATCTTAAGTGCATGTAATTTCACCGGCAACCACACCTTTCAAAACGGTACACAGTAGCGCAAATGCGCCACTGCTCGGCGGCAGAAATGGCTGAGGCAGTATTTCCCCGGACGAACTTAAACGTTCCGAGAGAAAGACTTATCGGTGCTTGCTTTGTCCCCATTTGGACCGATATTATTCGGATTAAAGTCTGGATGCGGATCTGGAGCCGCCCACCACGCTCTTGTTTCAGTGTTGACGACGGATGTAGGAAGAAGTTTTTTCTTACCGTGTAGGAGACAGGACAACTTGCACTATACTATATATTGTTAATTGTTTCCAGGTGAGTTGCGCACCCCGTACCCTGCCGGCGTGCCGCTCGAGTCGGAGACGCACGGCGGCGACGACGTGGCGGTGTTCGCGTGGGGCGTCGCGCACGGCATGTTCTCGGGGCTGTACGAGCAGAGCCAGCTGCCGCACCTGATGGCGTACGCGGCGTGCCTCGGCCCCGGACCGCAGGCGCCCGCCTGCGCCCCGTCAGCCGCCTAGAACCTCATTACTATCATGATAATGTGTAGCGCTAGTCCAGCCCTGTCCGGAGGGTGTAGCACACTACCAGCGGAGGCTATGGAGGTTAGGCAATGAACCGTGGTTCTAAGTTAGCGTTGCGCCCTACATTATAGGTTAGGTTAGTTTATTGGGTTATATAAAGTTAATCGTACTTTTTGAATCAATAATAAAAATATACCTATTTATCTTGGTTTCTTTCAATTTTATTTTATTTTTATTTTGTGTAATACGACAACCAACCATTCCATACTTCACACATGCAACCGCATGCATGCAATACTTGTGAATGGCAATAATGTTATGATGAATGTAATAATGTAATTTGGCCCCTGTGGATGTGGACACACGTTTTATTATCTTTTTTATGATAAAAAAAATGCTGTCCTCTGCTCAGATAGTGAAATACCCATTAAACTTATTGATGTATTTTTTTTATGTAAGGTTGGTGATAGAACGAGTTGTCGGCTTGATTTAAAGTGGTAAAAATACGACTCAAGCCCTCTCCACCAGAGTATGAGATGACTTAATACGCATTGCGTTGTGTCCATCACCCCGAGACGGGGACAACACGAGTGCATCACTGTTTGGCGGCAGATTACCAGGTGTGGTGGCAGTACTTCTCCGGGCGAAGTTGGCACAAGTTCTACTGTTACTTTGGGTTGCTGCTTTCACACCACCTGGGGAACACGTGTAGGGATTCAAAGGGTTATCACGTACGGACGGAGCCTTTTTGGGGATGCTAATGTAGTATTGAATGATTTTCATAATGAAGGAAGCGCGGAGGTATGTAATGCTGGCAGAGTATGCTACTTGTGTCTTCGCGCTCTGCCCTTGCGGCGTGCACGTCCCGGCCTACACATCGTCAGCACACAGCGCGCCCTCCATGAGATCCGTGCACGGCGCGGCGCGGCGCGGCGGTCGCTACTACGAGGATCGCCACACAAGCCGTATGCTTGCACAGCCACACCACATCTGGTTACCAGCACCAGAAGATACCTACATTTTATTTACTATTTTGTCATATCACGCCCAATTATCACAGGTAGGTATGACAACAAATCTTGAAGATAATAATATTAATAATAAATTAAAATAAACAACAAACAAGGATAACAAAGCGATTAAATCGGACTGAAACATGGCAACCCTTCCTGAAATTAATCAAAATGAGCTAAATATAACAAACAAGAATAAAACACAAATGAATATGATGTTTAGCATCACGCACGAGGGAACAGACACCTCCTCATAATTATAATGTCTTATATAACAATGATAAAGCGTGACATATAACATCGCGTGACACTCGACACTGCTGCTCGGCAGACATGCAATGTATTGAGCTGCGAGCCTCTCTACCCACTGAGATATGCTGAGCGTGACATATAACATCGCGTGACACTCGACACTGCTGCTCGGCAGACATGCAATGTATTGAGCTGCGAGCCTCTCTACCCACTGAGATATGCTGAGCGTGACATATAACATCGCGTGACACTCGACACTGCTGCTCGGCAGACATGCAATGTATTGAGCTGCGAGCCTCTCTACCCACTGAGATATGCTGAGCGTGACATATAACATCGCGTGACACTCGACACTGCTGCTCGGCAGACATGCAATGTATTGAGCTGCGAGCCTCTCTACCCACTGAGATATGCTGAGCGTGACATATAACATCGCGTGACACTCGACACTGCTGCTCGGCAGACATGCAATGTATTGAGCTGCGAGCCTCTCTACCCACTGAGATATGCTGAGCGTGACATATAACATCGCGTGACACTCGACACTGCTGCTCGGCAGACATGCAATGTATTGAGCTGCGAGCCTCTCTACCCACTGAGATATGCTGAGCGTGACATATAACATCGCGTGACACTCGACACTGCTGCTCGGCAGACATGCAATGTATTGAGCTGCGAGCCTCTCTACCCACTGAGATATGCTGAGCGTGACATATAACATCGCGTGACACTCGACACTGCTGCTCGGCAGACATGCAATGTATTGAGCTGCGAGCCTCTCTACCCACTGAGATATGCTGAGCGTGACATATAACATCGCGTGACACTCGACACTGCTGCTCGGCAGACATGCAATGTATTGAGCTGCGAGCCTCTCTACCCACTGAGATATGCTGAGCGTGACATATAACATCGCGTGACACTCGACACTGCTGCTCGGCAGACATGCAATGTATTGAGCTGCGAGCCTCTCTACCCACTGAGATATGCTGAGCGTGACATATAACATCGCGTGACACTCGACACTGCTGCTCGGCAGACATGCAATGTATTGAGCTGCGAGCCTCTCTACCCACTGAGATATGCTGAGCGTGACATATAACATCGCGTGACACTCGACACTGCTGCTCGGCAGACATGCAATGTATTGAGCTGCGAGCCTCTCTACCCACTGAGATATGCTGAGCGTGACATATAACATCGCGTGACACTCGACACTGCTGCTCGGCAGACATGCAATGTATTGAGCTGCGAGCCTCTCTACCCACTGAGATATGCTGAGCGTGACATATAACATCGCGTGACACTCGACACTGCTGCTCGGCAGACATGCAATGTATTGAGCTGCGAGCCTCTCTACCCACTGAGATATGCTGAGCGTGACATATAACATCGCGTGACACTCGACACTGCTGCTCGGCAGACATGCAATGTATTGAGCTGCGAGCCTCTCTACTCACTGAGATATGCTGAGCGTGACATATAACATCGCGTGACACTCGACACTGCTGCTCGGCAGACATGCAATGTATTGAGCTGCGAGCCTCTCTACTCACTGAGATATGCTGAGCGTGACATATAACATCGCGTGACACTCGACACTGCTGCTCGGCAGACATGCAATGTATTGAGCTGCGAGCCTCTCTACTCACTGAGATATGCTGAGCGTGACATATAACATCGCGTGACACTCGACACTGCTGCTCGGCAGACATGCAATGTATTGAGCTGCGAGCCTCTCTACTCACTGAGATATGCTGAGCGTGACATATAACATCGCGTGACACTCGACACTGCTGCTCGGCAGACATGCAATGTATTGAGCTGCGAGCCTCTCTACCCACTGAGATATGCTGAGCGTGACATATAACATCGCGTGACACTCGACACTGCTGCTCGGCAGACATGCAATGTATTGAGCTGCGAGCCTCTCTACCCACTGAGATATGCTGAGCGTGACATATAACATCGCGTGACACTCGACACTGCTGCTCGGCAGACATGCAATGTATTGAGCTGCGAGCCTCTCTACCCACTGAGATATGCTGAGCGTGACATATAACATCGCGTGACACTCGACACTGCTGCTCGGCAGACATGCAATGTATTGAGCTGCGAGCCTCTCTACTCACTGAGATATGCTGAGCGTGACATATAACATCGCGTGACACTCGACACTGCTGCTCGGCAGACATGCAATGTATTGAGCTGCGAGCCTCTCTACTCACTGAGATATGCTGAGCGTGACATATAACATCGCGTGACACTCGACACTGCTGCTCGGCAGACATGCAATGTATTGAGCTGCGAGCCTCTCTACTCACTGAGATATGCTGAGCGTGACATATAACATCGCGTGACACTCGACACTGCTGCTCGGCAGACATGCAATGTATTGAGCTGCGAGCCTCTCTACCCACTGAGATATGCTGAGCGTGACATATAACATCGCGTGACACTCGACACTGCTGCTCGGCAGACATGCAATGTATTGAGCTGCGAGCCTCTCTACCCACTGAGATATGCTGAGCGTGACATATAACATCGCGTGACACTCGACACTGCTGCTCGGCAGACATGCAATGTATTGAGCTGCGAGCCTCTCTACTCACTGAGATATGCTGAGCGTGACATATAACATCGCGTGACACTCGACACTGCTGCTCGGCAGACATGCAATGTATTGAGCTGCGAGCCTCTCTACTCACTGAGATATGCTGAGCGTGACATATAACATCGCGTGACACTCGACACTGCTGCTCGGCAGACATGCAATGTATTGAGCTGCGAGCCTCTCTACTCACTGAGATATGCTGAGCGTGACATATAACATCGCGTGACACTCGACACTGCTGCTCGGCAGACATGCAATGAAGCACCCATAAATAAATAAATAAATAAAAGAAGTTGAAGCAATGCGACGACGACGAATCAGTATCACACGTAAAAAAGTAAAGGTAAAAAAGTAAGTAAAGGTCGTAGGTTCGAATCCTATAATGAACTCCGGTAAAGGAAACGGCATTTCATCATTTCGCTAAGTTTGACGCGTTCTCAAACCCTATCCGACCCTCCACAGACAAGCAACCCCTAAAGGAGGTCTTCCTTATTTTATCGCGAGCACCATCCTAGTTACAATCGGAGTACGTAGCAGTGACTATTTGTATTAATAACTAGCTATGGCCCGCGACTTCGTCCGCGTGGAATTCGGTTTTTTCACGCACCCCTATTTTACCCCTCGGAAAAATAGCCTAAGAGATTAGCCGGAACAAACACACAGACAGACAAAAATTGTAAAAAATGTTGTTTTGTTATATGTACCGTTTATACATCCATATGCACTTAGTAAAAAGCGGCTATTTTAATATTACAAACAGACACTCCAATATTATTTATTTGTATATAGATTTCAAGAGGAAAAGCGAAATTGTGTTGATACTCTTACACTGATGTGTAATCATACATTTTATGAATTCGTTCCCGATGTCATTAATGTCACGCACTCCGCGCCGGCGCCGGCTCCGTCGCGTAGCCGGGCCGGGCCGGGTGTCAGGGGGTGCCCGTCACTGTCACAGTGTCGCAGCGACGCGACGCGCGTCATATAACCATTATAACAGCGCACGAGTCGTCGGGGGCCGAACCGTCGGCGTCGGCGCCGGCGCCGGCTCCGTCGCGTAGCCGGGCCGGGCCGGGTGTCAGGGGGTGCCCGTCACTGTCACAGTGTCGCAGCGACGCGACGCGCGTCATATAACCATTATAACAGCGCACGAGTCGTCGGGGGCCGAACCGTCGGCGTCGGCGCCGGCGCCGGCTCCGTCGCGTAGCCGGGCCGGGCCGGGTGTCAGGGGGTGCCCGTCACTGTCACAGTGTCGCAGCGACGCGACGCGCGTCATATAACCATTATAACAGCGCACGAGTCGTCGGGGGCCGAACCGTCGGCGTCGGCGCCGGCGCCGGCTCCGTCGCGTAGCCGGGCCGGGCCGGGTGTCAGGGGGTGCCCGTCACTGTCACAGTGTCGCAGCGACGCGACGCGCGTCATATAACCATTATAACAGCGCACGAGTCGTCGGGGGCCGAACCGTCGGCGTCGGCGCCGGCGCCGGCTCCGTCGCGTAGCCGGGCCGGGCCGGGTGTCAGGGGGTGCCCGTCACTGTCACAGTGTCGCAGCGACGCGACGCGCGTCATATATCCATTATAACAGCGCACGAGTCGTCGGGGGCCGAACCGTCGGCGTCGCGCGGCGCGGCGCCCTCGCGCGCGACGCCATGCACATGCAATGCCAGTGAGCGCAACACGTGCACTCATCGTGTACTCCGCTGCTACTACCAGCCGAGCCACGGGGCACGGGGCACGGGGCACGGGGCACGGGGCACGGGGCATGGGGCACCCTCGCCTCAACTCTACGCACACTTGCAGTATTGGGGTCCTCGCAAACGGGGTCCGTAATTCGATGCGATGCATTCAATTGCTCGCAAACGTGTAGCCAATCGATATGAGGCGATTTAATTTGTGTACTAAATCAACGTTATCGCTCTTTCATGTGCCCTCGACTGTGAATTCATTATTAGATTCGAATCGTTTCTTCTGATCTTCGCAATAATTGATTTCACAGCAGATTTTTTTATCGTACGATCGTGTACTCGTTCAGAAAATATATTTTGGCTGGAACCAATGATCGACGACGGACCCTTAACAACATTTTTTAAAATTAATAAAACGTTTACTATATTTGTTACACAATTAAGTGACGGTATTTATGTGCGTTTACTTCTTCGGGAAGTTCCACACCTTCGATGTAGTACGTGCCGTAATAACATTGACCGCATTCCTTCCAAGTGAAACAAGTAACATACAGTGGAGCCGAACCAATCGAATAAAACTTGTGATCAGCGAACTTTGCCAATTACACAAATTGCTCGTCGCTCATTACACCCCCGCACCCCCCCACCCCCCACCCCGTACACCCCCGCACCGCGACGCATCATATACATTAAAAGCGCAATTAGCGGAGTGCAGCCCCCGCGCCGCGGAGCGCTGCGTTTCTCTCAAAGTGAAACATTACGAAAATGTCATTCGTCAACATTTCCCCGAAGAGCGTGTCGGCCGCCCCCTCCCCGCCCCCGCCCCCGCCCCCGGGCCCGGCGCGGCGCGGCTCCCGGGCGGCCGGGGCGGCGCGGCAGTCCCGATCCCGAGCGCCGCGCCGCGCGACGCGCCCCGCACCCGCGAGCTCGCACACCGCTCACTCCGCGCGCGCGATATAACTTTACCATCACACTTCCCGCGTTACATTATAAACACAACCGGAATAAACACAACACGTGCAGTGCCCGTGCAGCGCCGTGCCGTGCAGTGCCCGTGCAGTGCCGTGCAGTGCCCGTGCAGTGCCGTGCAGTGCCGTGCAGTGCCGTGCAGTGCTGGTGTCAGTGGTGTCATCACTTGAAAGGTGATATGCTGCGGGAT